>CM045576.1:1242481-1487481 GCA_024721215.1 Cheumatopsyche charites
ACAACATCGGGGGTGACATTGAACGAGCGTCAAAGTCCACAGACCCGATGGACCATCGTTCCGTGAATGATTGTGCTATCTACAGCTTCGATACGTAGAATTTGCATATAGATACTAGTAAATGTGTAAATATAAAGTAAATTTTAGATCATGGAAGTTTTAAAGCGTCCAAATTTCGATTTCATTTTGTGCATTTATAAAGTGTTCTTATATAAAGGATATATATAAAATGTAGTAGTGTGTGTTAGGAGCGTTAAAGGGGCTGCTAGTGATAGATCGTCTCATGGAAAAACCATTAAACAAAATAAACAGGGGATGTTTGAGTTGATGCGATATCAATTCGGAAAAGATGCATTAGAATGCCGTTGCTTTAGGGGGCTTGTGTGTTTAATAGTGCGTTAGTAGATCGATTTTATCTTGTGCATATATAAATTTGTAGTCGATTTCGATCGAAATAAATTATTTTTAAAATTAAAACTAATTTTGTAGTTTATTTGGATGCATATGTGTATATTTTACATTCGCAATAATGCACTCAACCCGACTCGGAACGAACAGTATAAATCCGCGACAGTAGACAAGGGATGAACGCCGTCTAGCAAACCCCCAGTGTGAATTTCTACAAACCCATATTGTCCAATGAAAACAGCCTTTGTTTGCATGCTAAAATCCCTCTATATACACTTACAATACTAAATATGCATAGATACCTTCTCGGAAGCATTTATTCAATACAGTTGTATCATCTGTAACATACTGCTCGGTTCTAAATGATCGATTCTAATGTAGATAATCAACCTTAAAAATATTTTTGAAAAATAATCAAAGACATATTTCACAATGTGTACTTTTACTTTTAATTTTAGTTCAGAATTTAGAATTAGAATCCAGAATTCCTTAACAATTTTACTGTTTAAAAATTTGATTAAAAAAATCAAATATCACACAATCACTGCTTCAATCTAAAATTCAATGATTCTATAGAGTTATAGCAATCAGCCCTAATTGCGAATTTACATTCTCGCGATTCGGTCAAAATCAATAGACATCCTGCGATCAAATAAAAACCAATGTTGTAATGCAAATCGAAAAGAGAGGCGTGAGCGAATAAATTTCGAGGCTTTCGCGAACCACCCTGTACAATTTTGTATGGGGGTGAGTCGGGTCCCTTCGTATTTGTACGGGGTTCGATCGGATTTCTATATTCGCTCTTTTAAAATAATTTCCGCTATGAATATTGATGAGGATCGGCGAGTTTTGGCCGAACTTCAACTCTCGACAATATTGTTATACGAATGCGCTAAGCTCCTTTCGTTGTCGGGGGTTTCCTTTTATCCGCGAGTTTTCTTCTGCATAAAAGGGGCGTTGCGATAGGTTCGTGTTTGATTTTTATTTTATATTCATGATTTGTACGTATTTATGTGTATTTTTATTTGAAGTATATTCGTTTTTTTAGTGTAAAATTTTCAATGAAAGTTTGAAGGGTATGAAAATATAAAAACTCGTTATTTTTTCTTCATGTTTCACAGAGAATGAAAATGGCTTTATATGAATTTTAAAAGTGATGAAAATTGAGTTTGTGAAATATCGATTGAAAAACGTTGATTAATCTTTCAACTAGAGTGCTGCACCGAAAAAAATATTTTAATTGGAATTCTAACACTCGATATTTTTTTATCTATCGAAAAGTATGAATATTCTTCTTTATACTAGTATGATTTTTATTAATAAACTATTAGAGAATACTATACAATTCATGACTTTTCTTTATAGAGAAACCAGTGCCAACAATTTTGTGTATTTTCCGAAATTTACTCGATATGAAATTTCAGATCGCAAAATCGAACGTACGTTGCAAAAACCCGTATTCACTCCATGCGAAGCGAATATCTGGAATTTTATAATATCACACATTCATTTCGCGAAAAAGTATTTTTTTGACGAACGAAAAAATGAAAAATCCCTCCGTTTACATCGCCGTATAAAAGTTTACAACATACTCGTGTTTTTTTTTTCAAGATAGCCACGTTTAAGTGGCTCGAGCTTGCGTGCGATTTTCGCTAAAAATATATAAATAAATAAATTATTCAACGAACGGTCTTTCTGCCGAGACGTGCACTAACCCTTTAGAAGGGTGAGATTAGAAAAATATACATGCAACGATATTTATTATATTATAACATAGAATATATAGAAAACGTTGGTAACGTTTCTATCGCGTGACTGCCCCTTACTAGCGGAAACTCAATATAAAGTTCCGGTTCTTTTTAAACTGCGAATTAACTCGATAACGTTATACAATGGCAAGCGCTTTTTTTTTCTTCGTGAATATTAAGTGAAATAAGTTTCTTGTCGTAAATGCTTAATCGCATTACGATATTCGTCTAATATTCGACGATTTTTCATAATGTACAAATTATTCGTTATCTGATTCTTTTAACGTATGCGCGCTTACAAAAATATTTTCGAAATAAAAATAGATATTTTGATTTCGTATGAATTCGAAATGGAATTATTTCAAACAATTTTCGATTTTCAGAATTACTTCATGGCTCAAAGTGCTGTGTATTTTGATGAAAAATTGAAAACAACTCAATTTATAGATTCTCAAAGAAAACTCAAAGATAAAAGAGAAATACATTTATATTCACGTCGGATTTCATGTAATGTTCCTCGTAATGATTGAACGTAACAAATAAATTCTATATTTGAACGGATTCAAAATACACAAATAATATTTCTCGTTTTGTTCACTGAATAAATTCACGTCAAAATGTTAAATATTACAAGTAAAAACAAATTCAAGAACCAAACAAAGTGCTTTAACAAAACAAGTAGGTACGTGGAGAAAACGCACAAAAATTCCATTTTGTATCATATCGCATTCAAATTTTTCATATTTTACATATGAACCGTTGTTTACACTAGAACCGAACATAAAATATTTCTTAATTCGAAGCAAATAAATTTCAATTTATTAATTCATGTAACAACCATTGCTAATAATATTTAAAATTTCTTCAGAATAAATCAAATTTTACGATGTTTGAGTTTTGATATCACTTTTTCAAAAATGTATCCAATATTCTGTTCAAATGAGAAGGAAGCTTAAGACTTATCGCATAACCGAATAAAATTTTTCGTTTGTTTGTCGTTACTTACGTCCACTGGATAGTTGTTTGGCGCGTATATTTTCAGTTCATTATACTTTCAGATTTTTCAGCTTCACGATTCGCTTCGAGCTTCGATTTCCTTCGATATTTCTCCGCGGTACGTGTTCGACTTTTTACGTACACATGTGTAAAAAGGATCGTATTTATGTGTGTTTTGTATAAATATGTATGTGTATTTGAATTTTATTTGTATTTATTTCATCGAATTCTCGCATTTGAACTTTGCTAGCTGTAGGTCGATTCGTACACGGCCGACATCAATTTTCCGACTTTTCCGACGGAATAGATTGCCTTGTCGTTGCATTTGAAAAATTGAACGTTTGACGCTTTATTTAGAACACTTTAGTTCTGTTTGTTCGCAAGTTTCACGCGAAGAATAGAGTATTGTATTTCTATCTCTGGAGAGTTTTATTAAATTGCTCTCATGGAGTTAGGGTCGTTAGAAATATTGGCTTAGAATGTTTTCTTCGTTTTTTAAATAAAATGAATTGTTTCAGTAAAAATGTGATATGTGAGTTCAGCGAACATGTTTTTTGAAAATATCTATAGGTTGACAGTTAAGTTATGTTAGGTTCTGATCAATTATGCAATTGTAATTTATATTATTTCATACTGGCTGTTGTAATTCAGCATTTCTCAAGACTTTATATATGTAAATATTTAATGCTGATTCTAAACTATTGTGCAGTATTTAATTCAAAATAAATTACAAAACATTTTCAATATTTTTTTGTAGGTCGTGATTAATACCAATCAAATTATCAATTTTTGAAAATTTTATAGATTGTAAATGTATCGATGTAGAAACCTTCCAAGATGTATACCCAACGACTCTGAAATGTTTCATCATGATTAAATTAGCTGTATAGGAACTTACATACGAAATACATTATATCTCATTCATATAAACGAAATGAAATAAAATAGCCTTTATATGGAACATCTAAAAATAGGTAACGAAATACACATTTTCTATGAATCTCTCACTATTAGAGGCTTCAACGTAGGTTCACAAAGGAGCCGACACGTCTGGAGTGTCGCGCCCCTTCCGCCTTTGAAATATTCCTAGGTGGACTGCGGCCCCGAGAACGTTAACCCCTGGCTGTGACACCTCGTTACGGCCAACCGTATACCTACACGTACTAATATATTTATTTAAAAGCGTTTCCTTCGGAGACTGTGCAATTAAAGCGGATTTCCTGCACCTAGTGCAATCGAGCGCGTGTCCTGCTCAACGTGAGCGCAGTCGAACTTCGATTCATACGATGATTTAAATGCACTATATTGTGTTTTTTCACAGTCGCTATAGACTGTGTTGGACTTGGGCTTGGACTTGTCAGTGATTTTGAAACTATGAGTTCTTTCGGTTAAGGTAAATAAGCCCCTAGTTCAACCTTTTTTTTCTCAGAGGTATCATCAAATTAATAATCTGCTAATTTTGCGACAATGTATTGAATATTATTGAAACAATTATCAGTTATACTGGTTGACTTCAATTAATATTTGAAAATCTGTTTTTGAGAGATTACTTATAACCGTTATAAACCGTTCTTTCAATAACATTTGAAAAAGTGGCTGAATGAACAATTTTTAGTTGAGAAAATCCACTCTCGCCATAATACTGTTACGATTTAAGCTCAACACCTTTACAATATATAGTACATATTACAAGTACCATATGACGATCGAAAAGGTCAAGGGGTACAAGTGATATTTTTTCGAAATTGAGTTATACACAGGAATCGCTTCTATGCACGCTCATTTATTTGGTGGCAAAAGGATATAAACGAATTCGGAACGTGTGCCGAGATATATCTTCAAATTAATCGACCTCTTCTTAATACATGCAGGTACATGGTCAAGTTTGAACGCACTTTTCTTGAAATCACCACAAAGTCGCTTGTACCCCTTGGCCTTTTCAGTCGTCATATATATGCCACAGTTTGGCTTTACTATATTATTTCGTTTTCATTTTTTTCCATTCATCCATATTACCACATTTTTTTATTAGCCTCTTATATCTATGTATATCTAATATTTTTTCTGTAATTTAAAGAAATCATTTATTGATTACAATTCAAACTTTATCAAATGAATCAGATCTGAAATATTTCTGACGAAACTCAAATGAATAGGTACAGCAGCGATAACAATTGTCGAAATCGTGCACATTCCGGTCTCACTGTACTTATAGTTAGCGTTCGTGCAACGGATTATTCCCATAGTAATGTTTATGTAACGTGTCTGGCAGGATATGCAAGTGTTGCTTTGTTTATGAATTGATTGCGTTTTCGTGAATTCCGACAAAATTTTGCAGAATCCTGGCATGCTTGCATCTTTGACGATGCAATTAGTGGCAACTTGAATTGGGTGCAGTTTGCATTTCTATCGTATAGTTCTCTACAATTTATCGTCCAACTTATTCCGAATTGATTGTTGCTCAGACGTCTAGTTTCCAAATTGTTAAGTCAATATTATCTAAAATCGAATATATATTTTCTAAATTCGTATCAAAAGCTAACAATTCTCAATCATGAAACATCTAAAATTCGATTTGAAAAAAAAGTTTTTACAACACTACCAGTCTGATGCAATCGCACTGAAATTTCAGAAGCACAAAGTGCCGAATGGTGAAAATATTTGTTTTCCCACACCAAGCGTCGTATATTTTCTAGTGAAATACGTCTGCCAAAGGTTTCGTGAAATATGATGAAATTTCAATTCCGCATATTTATTGCGATACGTGCACATTGCAGCTGCAGTATTTGCATCGGACTGCGAACATCTGTCGTTCTTCAGACGGTTTGCTCATACATCCGATATTCGCAACGACGAGGATTTCGCATATAAATCTGATTAAATTATACAAATCCTGTGTCGATTCGCTATAATGATGCGACTCGTATCTGCCTTTGAATGCTGTGTTATTTTTGTGAACTGCAGTTTTGAAGTTTCCCTCGTGATATTACAAAGAATCGAGACTGTGCGTGTTTATGGTATTTTTCATCTTATATTAAATTTCATATTTTTATTTTGTAAAAGTGTGATAAATTTGACGCTTATATTGAAACTTAAATATGTTCACGTATTGAGAAGAATTTCACAATTTGCTGATCGAATTTAAAATTTTCGGCTCAGCAATGCGGCTGGTTTTATTTTTTTCTTTATCCAGCTGAAAGCTACTTTGGCAGAAAATTCTCCAGACGTTTCGCATTTGTTTTAAGTGATACATTCTCGAATAGATGTATTTTGTTTATAGTCTCTTGTGAAAAAATCCAATAAAACTCACGAATGTGAATAAAATATAAAGGCGGCGGCGACTCTTTCAAATAAATGTCTGATTTATGCTGAATATTATCGTCATTTTTTTATATTCGGATACGAATTATTTACATAAGTTAAAATTCATATTTGTTTCCATACAAAAAATATCTTGAAAGGAATAAATTTTAAAATTCCTCATCTTATATTCATTTCGTACATTTCGCCTGACGTACGTATGTTTCGTTCTTGCAAAATGTTTCAATTCAATTTGATATGTTTTTTCTGAAAGCTGACGATGAAGAAACGATTAATTCTCACACAGATCACGTTTTCTCAAGAAAAAAAAATAGATTGATTTCTGAATGAAAATTATTATACAGCGTGATGTTATACAGCCTAGATGTGAATGAAGGTCGTGCTAGATGAAAAATTCATGAGCTTTCTTCGAGTCGGTAATTAATTGTGCTATCTTTATTTTTGAATGTCAAGCAATACGTTTTCATCTCCGAAGTGAGTTGTTTGATGATTAATGACCACTTTCACATTAACCTTCTCTCATATAAATGTGTCTATTTCACCTCCAGACGCCTAATATACAATTGTAATCGTTGATCCTTGAATTATGAATGGCTTATCCGCGATTTAATTGGACATAAATCAAAAAATATTATTATGTCATGAAATATGTTTTCTTTGTCTTAGCTTGTTTTTCCAAGTACTATGTAATCTGGCTATAAATTATATCGAACGGAACGTACTTAAAAATGCAATGTTTTAAGGCGAATCGACATCGGGGAAACAATATTGCAAAATCTCCACTTGTATTTTTGCAAGAAACCCGATATTTTACAACTCGACATAAGAATTATTACCCTCACTTTGAGGGTGGATTTTATGACGCAATTCCACTATGATAAAATGTAAGTACGTATACGTTTATGACCGAAGATAGAAAGAATTGCGAGATACGTCATGAGATAAAATATTCCCGCATGTGTGTGTTCATGTTATTTATTATTAGCTGAAACATAAAATATTGTTATTAAAATTTTCATTTTTTTGTCTTTCCGATCAATTAAATTTTCGCTTCATAACAGAAATTCATCACCATATTTTTGTACCAGCTTCAATACAACACTTTATTCTAGACATAACATGAAAGTAAGTACTTCAAACTTTCTCTCATCGAGTCTAATGAAAATGAAATAAGAACTAATTACCAATCGATATCCAATTTCGCTCTCTTCCAACGAAATAGATTTTAAACTTAAATACTGCGAGCCAAATAATTAACAAAACTTTCAACTTTCACAATAAAAGAAATTTCTGAATTAAATACTCTTATAATTTTTATATAAATTTGAAATTTATACATTATCTATTACTATGTACAAAAACTATGATATTGTATCATAAAGTTACCTATTTGCAGTTAATGATATTGATATCGAATGTTAACATCTCTTGTGCTTCAATAAATGAAAAACATTTCACGTTACAATAGAGCATGAGTGAAAATGTATGGAAATCATCCCTTCATACATACTTATCCCTATACAATCCCTACATACATATGTATAGCTTTGGGTTTAATACTCTCATGATCCAAAATATATTTTTAATCTTTTTCAAAAAATAAATTAAGATTGACTATAGAACTTAAGAATTTATTTTTTGTCTAAAAAATTTAATATTTCACAAAAATTATATATCTTCGATGAACATTTTCATAATAAAAATCATCAAACTATCAATTGAGATACTTTCAAAATTTGTTGGCGGCTAAAAATTTTCCACTCAGGACGCTTTTAACTCATCCACTCATAAAAATAACACTTCAAAACGAAGCGCAGTCCATTAGCAGGCAGCTTCGACATCAGATACTCGAATTCGACGACGATTCCAGTTAGTCAGCGGCATTTAGACCCCCGAAGCCTTAATTGCCTACGGGGACCGCGGAAGCCTTCGGTCCTCTTAGTATGTAACGCGTGCACGCGTAATGGTTGACCGTTAAGGCTCAAAGTTTAATTGAGTCGCCCTCGGCCTCGCTTAATTCCTGTAATTCCAGGTGAGGGTGTCTTTGCACAGGACTCGATGTTCGGTGTTAGGTTGGTTCGGTATTAGGTAGGTCCGTGTGTATGTCGATCGGCCCTCGATTGCCGTTAACGGAGCCATGGTTTTAATGGCGCTCTTGAGATTTTCCGTCTTCGGTTGTTTTGAATTGTTGATGGGGGTTGAGTGGGTTCAGAGTGGATGTGTTGGTTGTTGTTTGTGTATTTGGATTTTTAAGTGTTGGTGTTGAAATGGGGTTTAGTTCGGATTATTGGTTGGAGAGTGCAGCTGCGTTGTTTGAAATGTAGACTGATTCGTATTTAGAAAAATTTCGTGAAATAAAATTGTTTATTTTTTTTTAATTTTTAATATTTCATAAATCGAAAAGGTTTATTTGAGGTGTATTTTTTATTTTTTTATATGAAAATAATATATTTGAATGATTTTTGCATATATTTTTTAAGAAAATTCTTATATAATGTATGACTTTAGTGATTAATTTGATTTTCATTTCAATGAACCTTGGATTTCGAATCAACAAAATTTTATAAAATAAAATGCAAGAGTTGGAATATTGTTTGAATATTACATATTATAAAATTTAATATTGTACAAGTATATTTCAGCATTTTAAGCAAACTTAAGTGCTCTTATTTTACTTTCAACAGAAAGTAAATAATATCTTGTAAATACGGCTTACTTTCGTTTCATTCGTGTTGAAAATCCAAATACATTTTCTCTGCGAAATATTTTCTTTATACTGAATTATTAAATATTATGTGTAATTATCTGAAAAACAAATCATTTTATTAGTAGTTATTTAAAATAAAAGAGCAATTCATTTTGTAACCAAATATATTCAACACTGTCTGTATATAAACACAAACAAATCACAATGCCATTGAAATTGGGATATAATGCATTGTCCTATCCGTACAACATTTAATGTTTTGTAGAAGGTTTTTTTCATTTATAAATACAAATAACATATCTGCTATATTTATTTATATAAATTATGATTTAAAATAATTCTCATTATATACATATACATATCAAATCTATTGAGAAGATATACATAAAATTAGAAAAAAATCTCTACTTAATCATATTGTATAATAATAGTAATGCGCAAGTCAATTTTCTAAGATGGATTTTTCACGTGTACATGTGTGACGATGGAAATGGTGCATGGAATGTGAAATGAAAAATGTGAAAATTAAAATCGCTTAATGAGAAATGATCTACTCCGTTAGTAAAAGTGCAACTTTTATCGATTATTGTTATAATTTTTCTTCAATAATATACAATTAATTTTAGATTTACAGATAGAGCGATGTGAAAATTTCGATCATTTATCATAATATAATACATTTATATTCAATCAATTACGAATTCGAAATTAAAATGTGAAAACATTTCAATTTTTTAACGGGCATTTCATTGAATATTTTCGGACATTTCATTTGAAAAATTTTCGAGTGTTTCAATAACTGTATCTACAGCGTAGATTTATTATTAAGGCACACCCCCGTAAGTAATAATTTCATTTTTGCGTAACGAAAATTAAAACGTTTGTTTGCATCTGAGATCGTCGTTCACATTCAGAGGCGATTTTATGTTTTCCTCGAATTAAACGAAATTGTGGAAATTCATTCCTTAAGCGAAGTCGTTTCGGTACAAATTAATTTCATAGAACATTTCACGGAATTTTTCCCATTGAGTAATTATGATATTTGAAAGGTTCGCAATTTCGAACGTTCAATCGTTTCATACCAAGGGTTTCTTTGAAATTATTTAAATTCAAAACGATCAATCAAGTTTATTTCTGAATAATATTATAAATGACTTTAAAATAATCAAATATTAAAAAAAATATAAAGACTTTTCAACCAATGAGTACGACGCGCTTGAGTATACGCTCGTGGAAAACCGTCCATTTTCCGACCTAAATCTTTTCAAAAACACTTTAAAATAAAATTTTATAAAACTCAAGACATCTGAAATACATTTTCTTAACATTCGATGCAAAAAACAGTGCTAAACTCGGCGTGAAAGAGCTCCGAAGACTTAATAGGCGGATCCGCCCACTGGGGCCGGCCCTGACAGCTCATATCCGCCGAGCGAGAGCCGATCATTATTTCCGTCCAACCCTCGTTATGCTATGGGGTTATATATAACCCCATGTATACACGAACGTGGATATGGAGGTTGTATCGTAGGTGCGGTAATCGGGCGCGTGTTTATGCTCTCGCAAGGGATGATTTATGTGCGTCTGAACGAGCGCCAAAAACTCGACTTCTGAATTACGTTTTTTTTTCGTTTTTGTTTTTTGTAAGGGTTTAGGGTAGTTTTTGGGCGAGTCCGAATGTCGGGTTTGTCTAGTTTTATTTTTATTCGGTTTCGTTCTGATTTATTTGTTCGGAGAGAATTTATTGAGTATCGATTGAAGCTTTTCCATGAAATTAAATTTTATTGTATAAAAAATAATGTTGAATTTTTATACAGTCATCTCCATAACTCTTGCACATTTCCAACGTTAAAAATAACCGTAAATTTTAATCAAATTATTCTTGGTCGTTTTTTTCCATTTTTATACTTTTGCTTCATAGAATTTGTACCTCAATATTCAATGAAAGTTTTTCTTAAATAAATATGACTTGACTATAAATATTCTATTTTTCTATGAATATTTCACTATTTTTACAATATTACTTATGTGCTATCTGACTAGAAAATATTTTGTATTGCTTTTTATAATATAACAAACTCTTCATGCTTGTAGATTTTAGGTAATATAAAATTTTAAGTTTTCCAATATCACTTAATAATGAGCACGTATGAATCTTTCCCATATAATTTCAAATGGTTGAAAATTAAATATTTTACTAGGTCTAATGATGTGATGGAAAATAAAATGATTGTAAACATTCAAATTATACAACGAATAAACAAAATAAACTGCTAAGTGTCATTAATTTCCCCGTTGAAGAACTCGTAAACTTTTTATGTACAATATTTAAAATATTCAAATTGAGCACTGTACAAATGGTTCTACCGTGAAAGATAAATACGTTCTATGTTATAGTCATAAAGATTTCATCACGATTATTTCCTATTGCATTTAAAAATTTGAAAGTTTCAAGTGAATAGTTTTTTTTTTGTTGGTTTATCGATATTACTAATCGTAAATATGTTCACTAGATCACTAAAAATATTATCGTACACACATATACGAGTATTACATATGAAATATTCATTTACAAAGCAATACTTTCGATTTTTATGATGTTACTCTCTTTTACCCTGTTATTTAAAAAATATAATTTATAATTTTTTATGCGGTCCAATTTTCATATAAAATTGTTTATTTTTTTTCTCTTTTATCATATATACATACTATCACACTGTCACTATATATTTTTTACATTTTCTTATCGGAAGGTTGGGTCTGTGTACCAGTCTCAGACACATTCCAACTGACCTCCTTAGTATCCTTACCACCATTGTCTTTCACTTCACTTCTCGTAGGCTTGCAGGTGTCCTGCGAACGCCTTCGTCAAATTTCCGGCGCTTCGACACCGTCTCCCACGTAACCCTCATCAGGGCTCTCGGAAGGGTTGTCCAAGTCCTTGGTACTGGATGATTGACTGACCGAAGACGATGACGAAGCTTTCGGCTTAGGAGCTCCTCCGTCTTGACTCTTGTCCGAAGCCAACCTAGAGTCCACTTCGGTGGTCTGAGTGGGAACGCATCTGGTGCTTATGTAGACGCTGTTGGGCACAGCTGGGTCTGCACTGGTCCTGTGCTGATGCTGAGGGACTTGGGGGTGGTAGGCCGAAGGTACACAATGGGGCCAACTCTGAGGAGACGTGCAACAAGGTACAATCGAAGGCGACAATGCTCCCGATTTATAGCCCTCCGGGGGTGAAGGGATGAAATTTGGATCCGCAGGGTTCATTTGTCTCGGTTGAGTGTAAGGATAACCCTCTACTGTATACCGCACGTCAGCTGGGCTATAGTGTTCGTATGAAGGAGGTTGGTTCGACCTTACGAAAAATTCAGCTTCTCTAGAAAATCTCACGTTTTGGTTGGGTGCGGCTTTTATTTTGTTCCTATTATGGGGGAGCGTTCTATAAAAGCTGTTTTGACCGTCCGTCACCATTATTGGCTGCTGCATCGTCTGAATCTTCGGCAGACCGAAATCGATAGGATAGCCATCGCTGTCGAGGAAGCAGCCAGGATTCAAATGGACGTCGGCCACGTGTTGATACATGTCCTGTCTAACTCCTCGGGGCAACGTGGCTACGCTGCTCAGATATTTTTGCTGGTCTTGCCATTTGACTTGGCGAGGAGGAGCAGACGATAAAGAGAGAACGGTGCTGGTGTCGAAATTGTCCGAGGATTCTTCGTCGGCTGGGTCGTTTTGCTTCTCGGAGTCGTCATCGTTCATTGGCTTCCTGCCTTGTCCGACGCTCTCCGTGTCATTTATCAGATCTGGATTTTGCTCTATTTGGTAGCTTCTTAGCGTCGTCGGGTTAAAGCATACACTATTATCTAAATTGTTAATGAGCAAATCTCTAGTCGGATTCGCATACATTGCAACGTGATGGTGTTGATCCGTCACTAATATGCTTCCGTTTAATTTCGGTGGAATCGTATCGACGCAAGAACCGCTCGTACCGCTCTTCATAAGATTAGTAGGATACTGCAAAGCTACTTCTTTACTGCTCTCCTTCTTCTTTCTACGCTTCTTGTTGCGTCTGCATTTGATTATAGTTATGATGATTATGATCAGAACTATAATAAATACGACTCCGGCCCCTATGGCAAAAGTCAATATGTATTCGAAGGGGAACGTCACTACTATAACGATCGGTTCTTCTTTGACAATGACCCTTATCGTATAATTCGATTGGCTCTTGCCAGCTGGGTTCTCGGCTATGCAAGCGAACGTACCGTTATCTTCACTATTCGTATTATATATGAAAAGTTCACTCCTCTTCTCGACGGTTCCTTCTTCTATGTAATAATACAAGTGGATTCCGGGCGCTACCATCGAATCGTTCTGCAGCACTTGTCCCTGGAACCACCACGATACTTTCGCCTCGGGTATTGCCGATACTTGACAGAGCAGAGAGACGTTCTTGCCTTCGCTTATCTCGAGATAAAAAGTAGTCGGCGAGACGTCTGGCAAACACGCTAAATCATTTTCGCTTAGCGATTTTATCGCGTGCCCAGACAGTCGAGCTGGAGTGCTGCATTTCGGCTCCACCGAATGCGGTATGTTGAAGTTCAACAGCCACGTATAAAGGTCTTGAGAGTTACAATCGCATTGCCATCTGTTGTTGTGCAGATCGACTCCGTGGAGGGTGTCTGGGAGTATGTGAGAGCCACGCATCGTGGTCAATTTGTTACCGTCCAACTTCAACCACTCCAAATGGCTTAGCCCTATGAACGCTTCGTCTTCTATCAGCGATATATCGCAAGTGCTCAGCTCTAGAGTCGTCAGAAACGTCAAATGCTGAAATCCATGACTCTTGAGCATCTTTATCGGATTTTCACTAAGCGTCAAACGCATCAGAGAAGGAAAGTCGGAGAATATCGGCGTCGGCACATTTATAAGCAAATTCTCCGACAGATCCAGTTCGACTAAATTAGATAGACCCTTGAACGAGTCGTCGTCTATTTTGACGATTTTGCATCTCGCCATGAATATCTTCTGCAGGTTGACGAGCCCTATCGTCTTGAAGCGCTCTCTGGGCAACACTTGCAGATTGTTACCGGAAAACTCGAGCACTTGGGTTCCGTGGTCGAGACCGTTGGGTATCAAAGTCATCGCCTTGTCTACACATTCCACGGTCTGCTTTCCGTTCTTCCACTTGCAGGTACATAAATCTGGACATGACCACACTTGGTGTGCCAGCTGAAGCAGAAGCAGCAGCACGCAGACGGTGCAGGGCTGCTTCAGCACCAGGATCCTCACCCTCATCGTCGTCATGATCACCTCTTCATTATACTCATCGGTTGATGGGCTTCGGTTCAGACGCCTCGGTGTGCGCCGAATACATCTGAAACAACCGCAGAAAAAAAACGAATGAATATCGAATAGGAAATGTAAACAGATTTATTTAAATGTAAGCAAATTTAAATGAAATCGTCCACTTTGCGTGTAAAAAAGAATTTGAATGCATCGCTTTTGTGTTACGACTCCCGTGGGAATCTCGCCCTGGGATGAAAACATCGAAAATGTTCGCATTCACACTCGGGAAAAATCACAAATACGAGCTTTTTTCCAAAATTTACATAATAATAAGAGGGTCGGTCTTTTCTTTCCCCCTTTTTTACCTGTAGTTTTATTACAAATTTCGCGTGGTCTAGAATTTATGGCGAGAAACATTCGAGTGAATAAAAAAGCGCGTTACGTACGCAGCGCTTTCAAAGCATTGTTATGAATCTTTCGAATTGTTTTTTTTTTACATAGATTTTTTTCATAAGAGCATTGACTTTTCTACTTAATATTGAAATGAAATAAAACCACGATATTTATAACACGAATGAAACCATTTCAAAGTCCGCATTCTGATACTAGGCCGGTGATAATAGTGGTCCTTTATTTTCGCAGAACAATGCGTTCGTTCGGTTCCTACCCGAGAATTACCATCCGACGCCAATGATTCAGCACAAACTGAAGGCAAAAGAGGACTTTGATGGCACGTATATAGAACAGTACGTGTATTTTATGGGTATGAAGAAAAAAATCCTATATCTACAACGTGCTAAGTGTACGTAGAGCTGAATGTACACAATGGATTCTTTTTTTCGGGTGAGGTTTTCTTGTGCGTTTCCTCGACTCTTCTGTTTCCTGGTTTTTGTTCGAACGCCCACAGACGTTGCTAGCCTTATATTAACGAAATATATGAAACGATATTTATTTTTTGTAATATTATTTTCTTTTATTAAATCGTTGCGAAATTAATTTCTTCAATTGACTGTAAAAAGTGACTATGTTTTAAAAAATATATTATCTCATTTTTTTTAATTGATTCTGTTGTCTAACTTGAACTGATCATTTCTTTAATTTATTACAAAAAAAAAATTTAAAAGGCTATACATAATTTCGGATAAATGTAACATTAATGGGATCTTAAGAACCGCATATAACATATTACGTCGTTTAATCAACTTTTCGTTTTATGGAACTAATAACTTTGTTCACTGAATGTCTCAATTATCTCACTGGTGAAAAGCTCCATAATTGAAAATAAAATTATATTAATTCAACCGAAATACCTAGAATGATCATCGACACCTCTTAAAACTTCGAAACTAACAAGCATCCTCAACGAATTTAATATTATATAATATAAGCAAACACGAACATTCGCCTTGTTATTGTTGTCGATAATAGTGTGACGCTTCTTTCGACGAAAGACCGTTTAGCTTAGGCAACTTTGGCCTCGTAACGTTAAGTACACACCGTTGTCGAAACAAAGACGCATATTTTACAATACGAAGGCTTCTACGGTGTTGCCAGTATGGTATGTTAAACGTTACTATCGTCTCAGAATCGTCCATTCGGAGAAATTATCGTTCGACGGAAAGTTGGTCGTTCGTGGGACAACTTCGCCCTTGTTCGTCCTATCAACTATCGCATTTCGCATTATTGTAGGTGTAGATATCGAAACGACTATTGTCGAATCGTACCTATATTTTTTTATATTATTAGTGAATGGATTGATATTTTCTATATGTTATGTAAATGTTAAATTTTTTTTTTTTTTTGAAAATTCAATTTAACCTTTTTGTGTACACGTCACAATCAGATGCATCAAAGTATATTTTGTCCAATTAAAATTTGTATTGTTTATATAAATATGTATATTTCTTGGCTTAAATGCACATTTTTCAATTCCAAACCTTATTATTTTCAAGTTTTCTATTATTTCGTTCAATGATGTTATTCCATTATCGGATTTAGGTACAGATAGAGTTCCAAGAAGCAAAAATATATCTATTAGGTATATATCTCTATATATCTCATCACTTCTTTAGCGTTTTTGTTTTAAGTCATCTAAGAAAATTTTGGTAAGGTGATCTTGATAATTTTGATGAAAATATAGTTGAAATTGATAATCTAGCATGGAAATCATCATCATGGTAGCATGGTAGCATCATCACCTACACCTCATATTTCGAGTAATTCGAATTAATTTAGTGACATCTATATATGTACATTATAATTTACTCTTAGGAGTAGCTTTGCCGTAAAATGGTAATAAAATTTCTTCACTGTTTAGTGAAATGATGTTTGATGACGTTGTATTGGGCCTCGGCCTGTAGAGAGAAATAAAAACAAAAAAAAAAAAAAAAAGAAAACCAAACCATATAATGTAAACTTAACCGAGACAAAATATTAATTTATATGTAGTTTCCTGACCTTAAATTTTCATTAGAACCATTTTTTTTATAATTTGAAATGCGTTTAATGAATGCAGCTTAGTGTTAGTATTGATTTATCAAATAATACACAGGTTCTTAATCCTTCATGTATTATAATAATAAACTTTTTTTATTCAGAAGAAAAAGAGTTAGTATCGAATACCTTAAAATAATATTATTGTACGATACAAAAAATATATATAACACGTGAAAATTCGTAGGAAAAGCCCCTCATTTATACTGCACGTGTTGGTAGTTGGCCATTTTCGCGAACAGGGGATGATTTTCGTGGCGATCTCCCACCGGCCACCCTCGGGACACGAAAGATAAATAGTCGCAGATAAAGGATTCGTTTTTTCTTCGGCGTTGTTTTTCCGACGCTGGCGGAAAATTCGCAGATTTCGAGCCGTGCGCGTCCTCGCGGAAAACTACACTGTAGCGCTCGGAAAATTCCATTGTAGCGCAGCTACGAAAATTCGCCCAAATTCGCGATTGTTCCGCACAAGTGTTTCTGTTTAAACTTTAACTCTGATTTTTATGGAAATCTGTATAACATTTTTCGTACATAGAAAATTTAAATTTTCAAATATTCGAAATTTCAATTGTATACATTTTATATGACAACTATGATTGTCAAATAAATTGAAAAAAAAGTTTCTCAAAATTAAAATAAGTACAAAAGTTGTTTCTATATATGATAGTTGAATAGCACAAAGGGTATAAGTGACATTTTTCATTGAAATTGAGTTAAGTACAGAAGATTGTTTTGTATCAAATAGATAATCATTTTCTATATTCAACTCTATTTCAATAAAAAATGTCACTTGTTTCCTTTGTGCTATTCAGTCATCTTATATATTTATGCATTTTTTGATCGATGAATATAAATAATTTTAGAACTTGTTTCAAATCACTTATTCCCACATCAATACATATACGAGTAAATACTCGCTCTACTTTGAGTGCCATTTTATCAAAATCACCTTAAATTAATTTACTCCACATGACTTCAAATATTGTGATATATAAAACACTTCCACATTTACTCATACGATATCTCAAAATACTCACACAACGAAGACACATACATAATTCATGAAAAATCCACACACCGCAGGGATTCTCTTTTATTAATCCGCGCCGATAAGCGTTCTCCGTATGCAAAAAGGCGAGTCCTTGAATTTATACGAGTTTTACACGTAATGATATGACAAGTAATAAAATTCGGGCAGTAAACGCCGCTATCAAATGTTTGCGTGCGCTTTACTTTACTCCAACGCGGGAAAAAAAGAAGAGCCCGATCTTCGGCGTCCCTCGGCGTCGACGTCGAAGCGTGCTTTTACGCCCCCGAGCTTTGAAAAAGCCATAAAACGAAAAACAGACACACACAAACACACCCATCTGTTCGCATACGCCAGCGAGAAAGTCTTTTTAGTAGAAAGGGGAAGGAAAAAAGCTGTATTCGATAACTGGATACACATACTTTTATGTCGGCTGCCGTGTGTAGTGCGGGATCAGCACTTTTCGACATCTCCGAGTAATGTTTTCAATGCGACAAATACCCTCCGTGATCTCGGTTCTTTTCGATTTCTTGTGTGTAAAAATGTGTTAGTATGTGAGAAATTGGGAAAAAAATATTGTACGGGATTTCATTTGTATATTCCTCATTTTTTAATTTAAAATATCAATAAAAAATAAGCTTACAATTTCACTTGTTATGAGCCCGTACATGAAAAAGTTGAATGAGAACGATAGAATAAAAAAGGGAAAAGCTACACGAATAATTACATTTATATGTGAATTGGTCATTATTTGAACATAATATTAACTAGTTGATCTAGTCTAGTTGGCTACTAACAATACTAGTTGAAACTAAAGACGTCATATGTACATTTAAAGGACTTTTTTCAATTGAATTACTATTGCAAAGGAAAGCTTTCATCAGTCTACATTATAAAGTAAAGAAAGCAATCTACAGTGATGGAATTAACTGTTGATTATTTTCATAAGCTTTTATCAATCATATCAAAAGTATTCACTATTTAATGAATCCCTTCACTGTAATTTTTTTCCATACATACAAAAATCTATTTTTTTATTCAATTAAAATGAAATATATCAAGATAACAGATTATCTTCGGAAAAATCATTCGAAGCTCCATCAGAACTAAGGCAAAAAAAACAAGCGAGTAAATTAGGCGAATCCATTTCGTCGGGGGAGATTTGCACTTTTTTCCCTATCTGCGGCAGTTTTTCCCGAATATGTTGTACGATCTTAGCCGAAAAGCGTAAATCTCCACCAACACTAAAACTGTCCCCCGTTCCGAAGATTGAGTGCTCCTCTAAAAATCGAGGATAAGATATTAAATCCGTTTCCTTTCGCGCCCCGCAAGATTCATTGGATCAGTTCACGTATTATTGATTCGCGACTCGAACTCGTAAATTCGGAAACGATCGAGAAAAGCCATAGGAAAAATTTATACACAAGGGCCGGATATTGCCTGCAGGAAATTTTCTTACGGGATATATTCTCTTTGAATATTTTCCATCGCAGCTTATATAAATCGGGTTTCGAACGTATTAAAAATAATTGAGACATACATCATCGTCGGAGGGCGACCCTCGTTTGCCGATCTTCCAATCTATTTACTTAATATGCAAATCGATCATCGAAAATTTTCGGCGATCGTAAATAAATTTGTACGACCCGAATTCGACGCTTTCGATATTAAATTCCCATTTTTCAACGGCTTTTTATGTGCTCTTGAGAAATACGCCATTCGCTTAAAGTTTGACACCGTTTTAACGGCTATATTGATCGTTCGGTTATTCATAAAAACGATATTATTTTATGAATATAAAAATTTTGTAAATAATTCACTCTATTTTCACATCTTATAATGATAGAAAAAAAATCTATGAAACTCAATAAAAAGTATACTGATGTAATAAGAAATTAATTAATTTTACGATGTTCAGTCATAATATTTTTATGCCCCATGAAAGTAAAACATTATGATTCTGAAAAGAAAAACTATAAGTTATAAAAACGAAATAGAAACAAAATGTATTTTGATTAGTTATATGTTTGTGATTCGGTAATAAAAATAGAATGGAGTAAAAGGTTGTCCTCGTTCGCGAAGATAGGTAACGTTGAATTCGTTAGTCTCATAATGATCTAATTGTATGAGAAAGGTAATAATTCACATTTTATATTTCGAAATTGATCGAAACAAATGAAAATTGAAATGAAATTATAGATGAAAAAAATTTAAAATTTTATGAAAATCCCATATCTATAGTATTATATATCCTGTCATATTGAGATACATCTGGCATCTGTTTGAGTCTCTACTGGTGCCATATTTATCAATTTTTCTTTGCTGTAACGATGATTTTAGAAAAAAAATAATACGCATTTACATATGTAGATAGACAATCGTCCAAAAACAGAAACAGAACACAACGAAAAACGGGAAGTGAGAAACTCCGTGCTAATTTACACTGGCCGTTAGCGCTTATTGGATATTTGCAGAGCGTGACCAAGTCTGACGGCCGAATTTTCCCACGGGCGAAATTCCCCGGACATATTTACGACACCCGGGAAAATCCATTCGGAAAATGGTGGGGGCTTTTCCGGAAAGCCTCCGGCCGAACGGGGACGCACAATTAGGCGTATCTCTCCGACTTATTTACGACCGATTTACCTGAGTCCGGGCCTGGATCGCGGTTCTGACTTCGTATATACCCCAGTTCTTCGATTTGTACAAGATTCGATTTGTATTCGTATCTACATATGTACATACGTACATTCAAATTTCTTTCAATATTAAAATTTTCCTAAGAAAATATTTTATATCGTAGCTTTTCACCTTCCGAATCAAGAAATTGTCCCCAACATATACACAAATGTAAAGCTTAACCTAGAAATTTCGCAAGAAAATCCCTTGCTTTGGGGTCGAGTACTAATGAAAAGCTCCAGACTCCTATGCGCTAGAAGTTTCGCTCTAATTAAAATTGTTCGTAACGAATATTGCGAGTGTTTTGTCAATGCGTTATAATAATTTCTCCTTTGTATTTGGGCTCTGTGTGCTTTCTTTGACGTTTGACGTTTAATCTGGGCTTTCCGGGAAAAGCATCCGAGATTTTTTTCGCAAAGTAAACAGAATGTAAATTAAACTTTCGCCTACACGTGACGACGTCGTTCTGTTTTGATTGTTTTCTTCCTGAAACGCGATATTCGCAATTCGTATTGAATCCAAATAATTAAGAAAGCATTATTCGAATATTATATCGTCGCTTTCCGCTTTGGCTCCGCATTTATTTTTTTCGTTCGGCTGAAAATATAATTTAATTAATCTACCTGCCTTGAATTTAATATTTTCTTTCATACGCTCTTTTGAGCATTTCTGCTCGCTTATTTTATTAAATATGTATTCGAGTTTGTATTCCGGTACTTTTGTACAAAGGTCTCTTCGGACACTTTCCGACGATAAAAAACGCAAATGAATCAACGTCAGACTTTCAGACTGAAAAACGAAAGGAGCTAACCGAATCGTAAAAAATAGAGATAAATTCATGGGCGGAAAGCTCCACAAAAAAATCAAAAATAAACAGAGAATAAAGCTTCTTAAGCGAATTGTGCTTACAATTATTTTGTATGGTTTTGAAATAAAATATAAATTACTTGGTTATAAAGCACTATACTTTTCATTTCAATTTAATTGAAAGCATTTGAACTTGTAAATCTTATATATTATATCAAAATATTTTATGTAGGCTCAAATTTTCAACCATTACTAACTCGATTCTAGCAAAAAGAAGCACAATATTGTTTTTATATTTTTGAATGCATTAGTGATTAGAACTATCATATAATGATGAGAATTCTATAGATCGTGAAAAAAATATTTACTCGAATCGAATAACTTAAGATTGAACGTTCCAATCTTAATATGAAAAATGTACATATTACTCAATCATTCACATTTCGATAAAACATTCTATCATAATTTTCACATACAAAAGAATAAAAACACAACATAGTAATTTCTAATAGTATTCGTCCCAAGCGAAAACCTATCAATCGCTCAGATCTGTACAACGACGCGCAAAAGCCTCGCGCGACTTTCCGACGCTTATCGTCAGTTTTCCGACAAACCACTCGAAAAAACAACCTTTTTTTCACACAATCTAATTCCCGGGAACATTTTCGATGGCCATACAGTGGAATTTGACCCGTTTAGCGACGGGGCTTTGTCGAAAGTTCTTTTTGAATTCGCCTTCGGGGAGTCGTGCCGCGCGGGTTCGAATGCGTCCCCCGAGCTACTAAACACGACCGAGCCCCAGTATCTCTATCCACGTGTGTTTAACTTTTGCTCACCTTTCCCATGTGTGAATAACTATTATTCCGAATATATTTTCTTGCCACTTGTGTGCCATAAGGAGTGATACTCTCGCGTGTTGAAACTGCGGCTCTAAAGTAAGAATTTCCCAAATGGAATGCGGCCATTACGCTGGCTATAGAATGGCTTGCTTTAATTGCTTATCATTTCATTAAATATTATTAATTCTATTAGTTTTCATGTATTTCAAATATTATAGAATTGAAACTTCATACGATAATTCAAACACTTTTAATTTTTCATATGCCTGAATAAAAATGAATGTACGTCAATTATATTATGCTCAATAGTCTTTTTAACAACTGATAATTTAGCAGTTAAGCTTTTCAGAGCTATTATATGCACATCTGGAAACGATTCATCATTATTAAATTTAATTTACGATATTTCTGCTTTGAAGTTTACAGGAGTGCTTTGGCATTATTACAACCAAAGCAAATATTATGTATGACCTACACATGCAACGAGATTTACTAAAGGAACTGGAACTAGAAATACTATACGACAGTTCACAATCAGCTTAAGGTTCAAAGAGTCTCAAGCAACACCACATCACAGTAGCTTTATTATAATATAATAATCTTTGCAAATTGCATAATTTCATTTATGAACGAATACAAAAATTTATTTAATAAATCTATTATGAACCTCCATATTTTCAAAATACACGGCTTGAAAACAGAACACGTGCCCACATCTACATTTCACTAATTGAAATACAATACCCACTCGAGAATTATTCTTCCCGACGTCAATTATTACCTAATTACCGTACTTCCGGATATTCGAAATGTATTTTGAACACGTGGAAGCTATACGAAGTATGTGTATAGATGATTTTCCTAGTATTCGACGTGTTTTTAGCGCGAAATTCAATATTACCGTTAACGAGTCAGGCGGAAAGTGGGTGGCGGATTCAAGAATCAAAATAGGTTTTATTGTACTAGGAATATTTATTGAATGTGAAATTTCCTAGAAAATCAATACATAAAAAAAATTGATAGGAATATTCATTATATAACTTAATAAAAAAAAATTTGAATTTTATGTTAAATTAAGTTTAATTAATATGAAAAATTATGAATAAATATTGGATGGGATGAATGAGGAGTGAGAATATTTTAGGTTGGGTTATGTAGACCTATGGGTGGGTAATTGAATTTTGCCTTCATCGACACAGACAGGTGCCGCAGCCTAAAATTTCTCAATATCCAAGCCGATGTTCGGGAAAGACTATTGACGTCAGCGATTCGCAAACTTTGGTCTACGATCGGTAATCGAATTAGGAATTTGCCACATTGTTTATTGGCGCTCGTGGGCGTGATCGATTGTCTTTGACACGGGTCAAAGTTTTTCTATTTATACAATTTCAATTAGACTAGCGAGGTTGAACAAATAAATTGCCCGTTTGAATCAAATTGAAATCGAAAACATTTAGTTACACAACAAAATTTTATTTTATTTTCAATTAAAATTATTTTTCGGAATTCTCATTCAGAGATTAATTTTAAAAGCGTCAAATCTCGAACGCCATTCTAATTATTTTCAAAAATAAACGGACGACAGCGGTTTTAAAAGCATTAGCTTGTACAAGAAGGTGCGTCGAAAATTTTCCGACGCGAATTTTCGCAATTAAAGCGGGACTGCAAGGGGCGTCTTTGCAAAAAAATAAAATTACACAAAATTAGGGAAAAATTTGCGGCGAACTTTTTCGCATTCGACGCTAAAGCCTCTTTTTTATACAATCATCCCCTACACTCGGCCAAGGGTTAAAAAGTTGCAAGTCGACTCGCTTAATTAGCGGACGTCGGGATTCGATGTATATGCAAAGCAGACTACCCTCAGGATTATTTTTTTTTTGCATGTAGATTCGTATTATTTTGCGGATTTCGAAATGAAACGGTTTTAATATTTTTTTTCATTTCGTGTTTGTAAATTATCATAGTCTGCGTCGATGTTCGTGGTTCAATTAGTGTCGTGTTTCGTTGAAATGTAATACTTTGACGTCTCTATGGCTTTTCGACATGTTTATTTATTTCGACGTCAATTATCCACCCTCGGTCGATTTAGAGTGGATTATCCCTTTGTTTCACATTACATTTTTTGAGAAAATAATTAACTTAATTAATCATAAACTTTTCCATCGTTTCCAATTATTTTATGTACCTATTAATTTGAATGAATTTTTGAATTTACGATATCAAATCAATCATATTTTACCTATTATATTATATTTAAGAAGGACTAATTATTCCATAATATTATATTCACAAAATATTTTAGTTCAATTGTGAAATAAATGATCGACGTATCGAGCCAAACTTTACCTTAACGAATTAACTTAACTTAATCTAACAATATGAAAACAATCAGAAATATCACCCTTAATTTAACCAAATTATAAATGTGACATCACTATGACTTTTTTAGCTGATTTATAGAAAAAAAAAATAAAAAAATCGATACTTATACACTAATCCATCGGCACAACACTCAGTCTACCTTAACTAAGCCTTTAAAATAACACAACCTCCTCAAATCTGACCAAATATGAAACAAAATCTAAACAGACCTATCGAATATCGCACCATTAATATTAAAAAAATATTTTAAACACTAATTACACAAAACAATCAGACAAACCAAACCCAAACAAACCGACCATTTAATCCAATCAACACACAAGCAAACCTTTCGGTCAGTCCCGACACACGATAATCGAACTCCTCGGTTCCAAGAGCGCCCTCAAGATCCACCTTCGGATTCCTCAGGATGTGTGTCTGATGCTGTACGTGTTTCGTGGAGTGCGAGGCAAATCCTGGCGACAGCCATTGTTGGCTCTCGGTCGCTTTCGTTGCATTAATTAATTACCAGGGAACCGTAGTGGGCTTAGCACCTGTGGCTGATGAGCGCCGCCGTTGACAAGCCCCTTCGCTTTAGGGGGTGGTTGCAATTTGGTATGTTATACACAATGTGTTGTAGTATATTCTTTTTTCATTTAATTAATTGATAGAATATTTAATTTAATAAAAAAAATCCAAAATTTGAATCAAAGTTTCGTTTTTTTATGTATGAAGTAAATGCACGCCCCCTGGAAAACTGTCCTTCGCGATAGTTTTTATGATTTAATGTAGAGTTTCCTGTTAACGTAAATGTGGCGCCCATAGTTTTGCCTAGTTTTGTTGGTACCCAACTAGGCCGCCCTAACAAGTTAACATAGAGTTGGGGTGCAATTAAAAGGTAGGATGGTAGGCTTCCTTTATAATGTATAAAGCAAATCCCTTTGAATTTGTATTCCATATGAGATTTTTTTGTTCAATAATAATTTAATTATATTTTTTTATTATAAATCTATTTTAGAACCTTTGTTAGTGAAAATTTTCAATATATAATTGGAAGGATACTGTTATATAATATCGATACTATTCATAGGTTGAACAATAGGTTCATAGATCGCTGCTTCATAAACACGATGACAAGTTTCTAATTGTAAACTTGTTGTTCCTAACGATATCGATATAATCAATATCTAAATAGATTTCAATTTGATCAAACAATTAATTCATAAATAAATAAATTTATTTATTAGAAACAATACATGTACGTTTGTGAGCTTTACTTTCTTTTTTTAGCGATAAAATCATATTAAAAATTTGCACATTTCATTTTATTAACACATCAATGATGAAACAAACTTCACATTTTTTAAGTATTTTATTAAACTCTTAATTCTATTTTAACGATTATAATACATTCTTGTATACACGAACGAAACACAATTGCTTCAGACTCGCATAAAAAAACGCCGTATTCTCGCTTAGTATTCACTAAACACGTAGTGCAACGAAATGTCTTTTCCGATAATTCGTTTTCGGGATAGACCCTCGGTACAACACAGTCGGGTTTTAAACTGGAAAACATCCAAAATCAATTAGCTCGCCTTTCCGTCGACAAGTCTGAACTTTTTCAGCCGACGTATTTCTTGCCAACTAACGAACGCTACCTACGGTGGCTGGCTCCGCTTGCGAAGACAAAGCCTTAAAAGTTTCAGTCCAAAGAAACACGTCGAACGAGCTTAAATAGAGAACAGTTTTGCCCAAGTTTACTTTGACGTTCCGTCGAAACGTATCCGAAATTGAAAATCTCGTGTCTCGCGAAGAAAACCGAAATACCTGAAAGTTTCGGCCCCGAGTCGTCTGAAAAGTATGCGACGCTTTTCCGAGCGAAGGATTTTTCCTCTGCAGGACGTTTTGTGTTTCGAAAGAATTTGATTTCATAATAAATTAACATATTTTCATGTATAAATTTTTCATTTTATAATTATTTTTCATTTTCGTAATAATAGATTTTACTGCTACATCGTTTCAAGTGATTCATTGTTTCATATTGATATGATTTATATCGATAGTTTGAAGGAAAACATCGAGTGATCAAATTTATATTTGAAAATATTGTAAAATTTACGCTCAAATTTCAATTCATCATCGTAATAGTCAATGCTTTAGAAAAAGTGTTAATTTCATCAAACATTCAAGAAAAAATATTTTTAGTCGATTTCATACAAATGAATTACATTAATGATTCAAAACATCAACTATAAAATTTCAAGTAATCGAATCAAAACAATTATTCAAATATAATTTAAATTTTATTCGAAATTTTTCCTTTTTAACTATTAAGAAAACATATGAAGCTAAATAAACTAAAAAAAATCACTCAAATCAAAACTTACAAATTCAAAAACATTCGCTTCACAAAATTCACAACAAACACCCACTGATTATGAGCGAATCCAGCCGAAAAACCTCTAGCCGACAAAATTGCACACATTTTCCGAACAGTATTTTTCAGCTATTCTGTAAACACACCCTCGACCGTACAAAAGCACCTCTCCCTATACCGAAACACACTTGCGTATATATAATACATAAAAGCATACAAAACAAACACTTTAACCGGGCAGTTCGGTTTCAGACCACTCGAACCGCTTTCAGATGAACCGTCTAAGCAGGGGGTCTTTCAGCAAGACGTGTCCTTTATTTCTGTCTGTATTTCTGTCTATATATCTATATGTCTGTCTGTTCGTATTTCTGTCTATTCCTGTTGTGTGTGAATACGTCTGAATGGGGGTTGCATCGGCGCTGAAAGAGCGCATCCCCGCAGTGCTCGAGTTTATTCAAATGTAGCGTAAAGTTTCAGCGAATGGGTCTGGATGGGTTTTTTTTCCATTTTGAAGTTTTGTATTTTGTTTGCTTTTTTAAAAATTTTGTATGGAACGGTCGGTTGTGCTGCATAATGAAGCTCGCGGATATATTTTTGTGCTCGTTTTCAATGTATGATTTTTTCGCCGTTGCATCGATGAAGTGTCATATACATAATTAAGTTTTTTGATTCGCACATTGAAAATATATTTATCGTTGAATATATTTGAAATGATGACTAAAGGATTTTCATATTTTGATAGCTATAGCGAAATTTTTGACTGTAGATGTAAACTAAGATTATATTGTATTTGTTTTTATGTTGAGTTAGGTTATGTTTTCATTTCTTTTTCCATGACAGGATAAATTTGGTCAGTCTGGATTACGTTTTAGGTTCAGTTAACTTAGATGTGACGAATGAATGGCACAAAGAATACGATTAACCTTATTTATCGAAATTGATTTAATTACAAAAAATGGTTCTGTATCATATATAGAACCATTTCCGGTACTTAACTCAACATCTATAAAAGCGTCATTTGTACCCTTTGTGCTATTCAGTCGTTATATTGAGTCTTGCCAACTGGATAATACTTAAGTGAAAAATCGATTTATTTAAAAATGTATCAGTATAGTGAAATGGAAATGGGTTTTCTTTAGTATCAGTCGAGCTATTTGTAACATTATACTTTGATCATTTCCTATAGTTTAGTTTTCACAGTTATAGTAGTTTAGATAAGTCTCATATAAACGTTACTTATTCGTAAATTCCAAGAAATTTAATCACACACACACAATATTATATATTCAAGAAACAATTTCCATTCAAAACATCAATTTCCCAAGAACACTACGGAAAATTACCATCATCTCGCGCAGCGAAGCAAACCGCACCGCCCTCAAAACCGAAACTACACACAGAGCCCCGACACTCGAGTCGAACTTGGCCGAAATTTTGCGGAATATCGAAATTTACCAGGTCTTCAATCACAACTTTGGACCGAAGGAGTCAGGATGCGGTGACGTCTGAGGTCCTCGAACTAGACGTAATTGAAGCGGCGGTCCAGAAAGCCTTCGGGCCACCGTGCTTGCATTTCTAGGAAGTCGCAAAACGGTCGTGGATGTCGTCTGAATTGTGGAAGTCGTAGTTTCGAAGTTGGCGCTAGTTTTGAGGTGTGTATGATGGATTTCGGTACGAGTTTGTGGATGCGAGTGGTGTTCGGTTTGGACTTGTTGAAGTGTCTGTGAGAATTTTCGATTGTTGGTTGTGTGCAATTCGATATTGTTTGAATTTGAATTAATGTTTTTTGATAATTAAATTCGATCAATCAAATTCGAGTGATTGATTATAATAGAATTCTTGAGAAATTTATACGAATGTTTGATTATTAAAACAAAAGTTTTGTGTTGAAGAAAATTCTATTTTCACGCACGTGTCTTAAAAATACATAAATTGTTAATAATATCAATAAAATTCGAGAATTTTCATATCGAAAATCACATCTTGAAATTGAACAATTCGTGTATAATAACATAATATTATCCTTGAATTTATAATTAAATTTGAATATCAACATTTCTACTTTTAATTGAATAAACAATATTGTGAAAAGCACATTATTCTTTTTCAATGTAAGAAACGTACACCCTTTTCAAAATTAATAATTCTATTATGATATTAACACAAATTCCATTTCTTTCGTTTGACTTTGACTTTGTTCAAAATGAAAAACAGCACATCGAAATATTTTTTACAATTCAAATTATTTTATGACAATTTTTAGCAATATATATACAAATTTTACCCTAGTATGCGATCACTTAATACGTTTTTTCTTATACATATATCGAATTTTTTCGACAAAAATCCCAAAAATTAATCGCCTACTAGTATAAATTACTATAAATCGATCAATAAAATAATTAATTTTTCGATTTTTATAATTAAACCACTGTCATAATAAAATAGACATTTCGACCGAGACGTCAACTCTCCATCTGAATCAGCACTAATTGCGAATCGGAACAGGAATGATTTAGGCCGAAACAATCGCGAACAAGACGCGTACTAATGTCGTCCATTTGTTGTCTGTCTGCGAACATTGTTGTTGCCGTTGCCGTTGCCATTGCCGTCGTGTTGTGGAATGGAAGGAAAGCCAGGGCCGGATTTCGCAGGTCACAGCTGAATGATGGCCCCTTTAAATTCTCTTCGTGCCCACTTCCGTTTCCGAAGGGTGGGTTTGTTGAAAAATTATCTTTGTGTGTGCCTTTGGTGCATCTCTGGGCGATTTGCCAGTTGATCGTTAGCGAGTTGTGCTTTTCGAGGAGGTTTCGGATTTCTTATTTTAATTATGATACAAAATTGTCGACGTGGATGTTTTAATTCTATGTTTTATGTCAATATGCTACTAGATTTTGTATTTTTAATTCGTCGATCCCTTTGTTAAAATGAACTTTAGTATGATTGAGTAATGCAATTGTGTTAAATAGATTGAGTTTGCAATTATATAACTGGGAATTCTAATAAATATCTGTAATACTAGTATTAGTGTGACAATTTTGAATAAATAAGGTTGATCTAGGAATTATTCACCACTAAACAAAAAACAAATGGTTTCGGAACTAGTGAAAAGTAAAGGCCCAGATCTGAGTCAGATTTAAAGTGTAACTAAGAAAAGAATGAATCAAACTCATTACTAACACAGTAAAAAATAATATTTTGCAATTGAATTAACAATTTTGATGAAAAATAAATGATATTTTACTAAGCATTTCGTAATAATAGGGGAAAAAATGCGTATAAAATTATTAAATATTTAGTCGTAATCTTATAAAATTTATTATGAAAGAATTATTTAAAAAAAATTTAAGTGAATCACCTTTTATTCAAATATAAAGCTTTTCTAAGAAAATTGTTTTCATATTTGAATTTTCTTTTTAATAATATTATACGAAAATGGCATAGATTTACATCATAATAGTGGAATTTGAAAAAGCAATATCTCGAGTGTACAAGATCGAAATATTTCAGCTAAATAAAGAAATTTAAATATTAAACCCCTTTCTGAATATTTTCATTACGCCCACGAATTTGTTTATTTTTAGAGTGTATATTTTAATTCCTGAAATTCATTTTTGCGTTCTTTCAAGATTATTTTAAGTTTCGTACCCGGTTTACACATGCGTGTGACGTTTCGTATTTAAATTATATTTAAGCAGGACATGTGCGTTTTGCAACATAATTTACGACGGCGAAACACATTTTTTTCTCGTGAAGCGAGTTTAGCAATATTTCATAGAGATTTGTTAGCCGTATTATCACAACGCTGAGCTTTGCGGCAGTGACAAATGAGTTTTGTGAAATTTTCCTTTTGTTTTTCACCTTGAGAAATCCTCAAAGCAACGCACAAAAACGTGTAAAAAATATACAGAAACTCATATACCAAAAAAAAAAAAAGTATACGCGTTCGCGAAACGTTCGCGTGAGCAATTAAAAGAAAAATTATCCGCATCGGGAATAAATGAAAAATATAATGGCAAACTTTGCTCGGCCATTAAGAGTGTTTTATGCGTATTTGCCTTCGATAAGGCGAGAATAAATTCGAACATTAAAGCGGGGAAATTCTTATTTACGTGAGAAAAAATATTAAATCGTTTCATTACACAAAATGTATTATATATACGTATCCGTTATGTTCGAGCGTAGATTTTCACTATGGGAACCTTTCTTCTTTTTGTATGGACGGTTTAATTAAAATCCGGAAAACCATCGGTCGGGGTCAGTGAAAGTCACCCAACTAAAAGCAAAAGCTCTGTACACCGCAACGCCACAGATTTCCGTGGAAAATTTCGGGAAAATTTTAGGAAAATGTCGGGAAAACTTGCGCCAGCGACATGTTCGTGCCCGCGGCTAGAGAGTCAATTTGCTTTGAATTTCACATTACATTGTCTACGTATGAATTTCTTTATTTATTCATATCCATATAAAAATATTACATAATTTAACACTTTAATTTTTTTTCGAAATTTTTCTTTGTTATTATTTATTTATATAAAAAAAATAGAATACTCAACTATAGATAATATTCGAGAGGCAATAAATTATTAAACGTATTGAAACGTATGGTGGTATAAATCTTGGCGAAACTTGTACTACACACCGCAGTGAAATACGATACAAACTCGCAAGTATCTCGCTGTTATGGCTCATTTGGGATGTTTCAATTAAGAAATTGCAAGTTTAAAACGTTATAAATTAGTTTCTGAATCGAAAGTCGAGTAAAACTTGGCAAAGTAAAAGCTTCACGAGTGGAGGTGCTTAATGGTGCGCGAACGCGCTAAACGAAAATGCACTTTTGGTTAGAGAAACTCGAATGCAATAAGTTCTATGCTATTTTTCAATACGATTTATTATTTTGTAGTTGAATGAGCATAGGTATAAACCTTATATAAATTTTATAATATAAAAATATTTGCAAAATGCGTTATTAAAAGCTAACACCAATCTATAAGATAAGCATATTTAAGTCGAGTTAACTAAAAGAAATTTACAAGTAACTTCGAACTAAATAAATTACATAAATTGAAACTATCATAGTAGAACAATTTCATTAAATTTAGAAGAAGTACTTTAAACGATTCACATTTTGAGAGAACATCTGCGAGAATTCTCACCAATTCAAAGGAAATAAGATGTTCGCTGAAGACACGCTCTTTCTTTCATCTCATACGAAGAAACTTCACAGTAGATATATATTATTTCAAAGTCAGTTTGAAATAGATACGATACATAATTATTAAATCAACTTAATTAAGCTCAACTATATAATACATAAGCTATTTATTTTTTTAAACATACACGTAATTCATAGAAAAAAATCGATCGCTGATTGACGACTAATTTCCAATCTCGACTTAATATATCAAGCACAGTATATTAATCGAAATTTACTTAATCGTATAAAGCCAATCTAATCATATTATATTACGTATATATTGTACGTCGAACGATCGGTATAAATTTTCTATTAAATTCAGCGAAACGCAAGTCGACCTCGGTACAAAATGGCGCCCTCGGCCCGCCTTTATTATTTCTTCGTATTTACGACCCGATTAAGGATATTTTCCGAGTTTCCGCTTGATTAAAAGTTCAACGGTCGACGGCTGCACTTGAAGGACTTTATCGAAGGATTAATTATCTAGAACGTTTTAATTAGTGCGTGCCAATCCTACAGTTTCATTCGCGCCTTTAAACGATAGCATAAAAATTGCGAAAGCTTTTTCGAATCGCTTGATTATTTTTTACAGCTCTAACGCATAGTAGATTTTTTCATAAAGACTCGAGGCACTGAAATCTTAATCCTTATAATAAATGATGCGATTTTATTTTTTAATAAACGAATGCTATACATTCATAAACCAAGCAAAAAAAAATAAAGATATGATTGTGCCCTTTGTTCTTACACTGATATTATTTCATTTAATTTTCAACTTTTTCAAATGATTTATAGACTACAATTGACATTTCATTGAAATAATTCTTTCAATATCACATTTTTTTAAAACGACATAAACTGACACTGTTACTTTGGATTCACACCATTGCTGAAATAATTTATATCTACAGTTAAACGTTTTATTGTGAATAAAAAAACTTATCTCTCATTAAATGTAAGCTCTTAATCAGTGTTCTATGTTTTGTACATTTGAATATCTCAAATGAGCAACTCTCACAAATAGCCCAAGTCCACTGTATGCGTGTTATTTAATATTTTTTATTCGTGTAGTGGACGATTCATTAATTAGAGGAATCCCGGCTCTCGGAATTATCAAGTGTCCAATTAGTACAAATGTTCTTGGGCGTAAAAAATCGCACCGTTTATCCTCGGACGGTCTTCATTAAAGTTAACAGAGGCGAATTTCGCTCGAAAATAATTGAAGGTATATTTTTTAAATTCCGAATCCGTCCTAGAATGCCGAAATTAATAACTCGGCTCCCGAAGAGCCGGAAAAATATATTTTTCTAATAAATGTATATCTATTGAAAGTATCGGACAGGCCGGAAAGAAGGCGAAGTAAGAAACCCTCTTTAAGTCGGTATTCCAGTCTTTGGATTGCGCTCGTGATGTAACAGCTTAATAAGTAATTAAAGTGAGCGAAAACATCTCTCGGAACTGAGGGACTTTCCTCTCGATTTCCGAAATTGTTATATTTCTCATTACCACAAAGGGAATCAAAGAGATCCCTCGCCGTCGCCGATAACAATTTTCCTATTATAATATAATACTCGTCGCGATATTATGTCTGAGAGAATTTTGTGTCTCTCAGAATTAATACTGACTGTGAATATAATATTGTATGTAGTCATTCGTGTTTATTTTTAACTTGAAATTCGTCCTGCACAAATTAAATGTACAGGTGTTAGTTGTACGGTTGAATTGCGTCATTTTTTAAAACGCTGTGAAAATAAGTCTAAACAAAAATTAATTTTCTGAAACGTGTGCTATTTTTTGCTTAATGGAATGTGAATGATGATTGTGCGTAGGAAAAAAATTCATTTAATATTCTGTTTTGGACAACAACCTTTTTTTATGCAGCGTTATTCCAGAAATAGATTCTCTTTGAAAAAAGCAAAACAACGAAATTTTCATTCATGTAAAATTTCTACTAAACCTTTTAAATTGTTTCAAAAGTATGTGCTTTAATTTTCAGATTAAAAAACATATTTTTTTATAAAGAACAGATTTCTAAATAAATCATCGATCAATCTGAGAAAACGTAAATTACTTTACGAAATATCCTTTCACACGAATATTAAGAATAATAATTTGTATGAAATAATTAAAAAACTTTCCACATAAACCAAAAAAGACCCTTCGACCCACATATATTTATTACCATACACAAAAACTGCCACATCGAGCATATCCCAGAGTAATACACTTCGGACACTCGCGCAATCCTTTCACATGAATAATTCAAACAATTTTATTTTCCCTTAAATATTTATACAAGCAAACGTACAAAAATATAAATAAGGGATGTGGATTCAAAACTCGCCTTTTTCAGCATAATATAAATTCATATTTGATAAAAACCCGATGCATTTAAAATGAAAATGTGAAAATACCCGCGAATGCAAATATCAAATTGAAAATGTAAAATGTCATTTATTCAACATTTTTATATAATATGTATTTTTTAATTATTTTTCTGATTTAAAATATGTAGTAATTGAAAAAAATCATCAGATGTAATGTTAAAGACATTTTCTTTTATAGGGCGTCTGAGGAAAAACTCTCGTGGAAAACCCCGAAAATTTTCAATTTGCCGAAGTCCGATCGAAATGCGACTTTCGAGCCGAGTCTCCCCACATGTCCAGCATGTCTAAATCACAAAACATCCTAGCATTTGGTACGAATTACACGTTTCCGAGGCGGATTTCCCCGGCGGCGGACGTTCGACGTTCGCATAAATTACGCGAACGAGGCCCGCAATGATTAATCGTCAACGGGAACCGTGCTACTCAATCAAAACGAAATTGACCTGTCGAATGGCACGTGTTAGTGCCACATATTCGGGACATTTCATTGCGAAAGCCTAGTCTAATCGGGACAGAAAGCCTCGACTAATCGAGACAGAAAGCCTTGTTTAATCGAGACAGGAAAGCCCGGTTCAATCACAACATCCTGATTAGAGATCGATTGAATTTAAGATTTTCTATTTAGCATAATATCTTCGATGATTTAACGAGCTTTTGCGTATTCATAGCACGCATGTCTCAAGTATACTTTGCAACTTAGCCACCCAATATACACACTGGGGCGTGAAGTGAATGTTCGCACAATATTCGTAAAGTTTATCCATTTTAAACCGTCGTCACTTCGATATCCTGAACATCCTGAATATCCCGAATTTAGGCAACTAGGCCGATAAATAACAAATAATATCTGCTACGAGAGCCGCATATAAATATCGAGCTTAATAGAGCCGTAATTTATACGGGACGTTCCGTTTCCGATTGCGTGTTTATTGTAGGGGCGTATTATTTTTGGTTAGCGGATTCAATATTTGCTCAGAACGAAGGTAGTATCAATAGGGAGTCTAACAACCTACGCCAATTAATCTTGAGTTAACAAACCGAAGGGGTTCGACCCGATTTAATTGTTCAGCTTCGAAATACCAACGTTTTAAATTTTGTAAGAATCATCTAATTGATTTACTCACCTAATTATACTAAGAACACCTTCACTGCTTACACATGATGGTTATCCATTCTGTAAAAAAGAAAACAATTTGATTAATATATTGTATCGCTTAAAATGTAATTCGATAGCAAATCAAACATTTTTGGAGCGAACTAATAGGCTTTTAGTCGTTAATTTGCGTATCGGTTTCGTCTATACGAAACGTGTAGCTTTATATAATTATACAAAGTGTAATGTTGTGTTTCGTTGTATGTACTTTATATTTGTGTTATAGTATCGAATTGGAAAGGTTATTATTGGAACCGATGTTGGAACTCGATACTAGAACGTGTCGATACGAATTAATTGTAACCGAAGCGGCGATAAGACGATCGCTTCGCCGCAATCGCTTTCGCTTTGTTTAAATTAATAAATTCGACTATCGATAGGATGTATGTCCTTAATTGATTTCTGCTACAGGAAATGTACGGGTTCTCAGTGTCGATTGTATGTATGTTTTCTCTGCAAATAGTCTGAAACGACGACGTGAGTCTTATTCTACCGCATAACAAACGAAAATGTATATTTCGACGATATTTATTTTTTCATTTAAAATTTTCTTTATATTCAGTTATTGTATAAATATGTGCTCGTTTTGTATACATTTACGAGAGTGAAAAGGCGATCTCACGGCTCGTCGACATCGAAAGGGTTAACGGCGATAAAAATCACCATTTAAACTCTAAATTATTGTTTTACGGCTTATTTTCTAGACACTCTTCGCGATAAGCAACGACACTTTTCCACCAACAACGTTCAGATAAAGACCTTAACGATTTTCTTTTTCCTTGGCTCCATCCGAGCTTATCTTGGACCCTCACAGTTGTCTCACTCTCTATATACCGCGAAAATTTTCACCATTCAATATCTACATTAGAATTCCATTTCCGAATTTAAAATCAAAATCGATGAAATAATTTGAATTTTTATCAAATCACATATTCCTCAGATGCATTTTTAATTGAAATGTTTATCCCAATTATAATTTCTCTAATGTGTGACTGATCTGTCTGTATAGAATTTGAGTGTACTTAGGAAATTCCTAGTATATTTTTTGATTAATTTAAAAAAATAATTCATGTTTTATATAAATCTTATAAATTTGTTTTGAGGCAATGAAAGAAAAGCTCTCCAGAGTGTCGTCTCATGATACGAACGGGTCTCCGTGTAAGGTTTCCCCTCTAACGCGGTTATAGTTAAGATCCCATTTAGCCGATAAGCAAAACAGCCCTGAGGGTAGTCTCCCCATGCCTAGGTCCTCTTAATTTATGGTGGTTATTTGTTTGGAGCCGATAAGGGGAATTTGACACGTCCTAGGCCTCATTACCGCCAACGGCTGGATGAAATTCATTTCGATCCCACCTGAGGGCGGATAGTGTTCCTTTCATTGTTCTTGTTGTGTGTTCGTTAGTTTTGCACCATATCTGTATGTCGGATATCGGATGCTGTGTAATTGAACCTTTATCGAATTAATGTTGCGATTGTTTCGTTGATTAGCGAGGGCCCGCTTATGCGCGACGTTTGTATTAATTGTATTCGATCCGTTTGATATATTGCGTTTAATATTTGCACAATGGAGCCGTTTGGTGAGTTACAATTATGATTTGTTATGCGCGTGTTTTGGAGTGGATATTTTGAATTGTTTGATGTAGTTTCGATACTATCATTTGACACATAAAGAGCCAAACTTTCAATTATTTGTAAAATCTACATAAAAATGTGTTAACGTTTGTTTTCTATAGATAATTACAGCTGATATTAATAACTAATTGGTATGTAATATCTTATTGAAATTTGGGTTTAAGTTTGAATTTGTAACGTTCGGAAGTAGAACACTTTTCAAATGTGATAAAATGTTATATTTTGAATCGTATCATAATAAAAGAAAATATTTACAACAATTTACAATATTTATAACTTCATTTTATTTAATAACTTCATATTCTGTAACATCAAGAAATAAATTCAATAGGGTCTTACTTTCACAAAAATAAATGACAATAATAAAAAAATAACTAGCTACAGATCATTGTAACCTAGACATTCGATTTCTTTTTATATTATGTTCTAAATCACCAAGACAGAAATGTAATTATTTCAACATAGATTCTTACAAGAATTTTTCGAATACATTTTCAAACTTCAATCGACAAAATAATTCCATAAAACAAATCCAACGAAAAATCACCAAAAACACCACACACCGAATTCGTAACAACACGCGAGTAATAAAATCCTCGTAACCCTTACGCAACACACGAAACGACGCACCTTCGATGAAAATTACACGTTACAAAAAAACCCACACACACACAACCCTTAACAACCCCATGAAACGGGCTTACACAACGCAGTCGAATTTCCGAAACATTCCGACGGCACCTTGTTCGCGAAAAAGCGTTGTTCTACGAACACGCGAACTTGTTCTTCGTAACTGGCGTTTTTCGGCGACCGAAGCACAAAGGTCGGAAGGGCTGAGGGTAGGAAAAAGGGTTGAAAACACGAGCCCTGACCGCTGTCTGGTCGATTAATTTCGCAAAGAAAGTGCGAAACTTTCCTCCTTCTTCGGCGAGGCGCGGGAAAATGTTTTCTCTAATCGCCCGGCTGCGTTGTATAATTAGCTGCGAGCGTCTTGTTAAAATTTTCAATGGGGGAGAGGACTTGATGAATCATCCCTATCTTGAATATATCTACAGGGTATGCAAAAAATATAGTGGAAAAAACTTTTCAAACAAAAAAAACACGAAATTTCCAATATTTTCTAAAAAAAATCTTGAGGCAGGCAGTTAAATCGATCGTTAATTTTGCTTTTTTATTTAAAAAAAATTAAATAAAATTAAAAGATTAGACCTTAAATATACATATACGATAGCAAACATATAAGCAGAGATTTAGAATTATTAATTTTTCGAGCTACGTGTACATGTACAAGAATGTTTCTTTGCTTCAGTTTCATGTCGTGTTTCGAACCGTTTTCATTAGAATCATATAAGATTATTATGAAAACCATTTTACATGAGGTATAGAGCTAAAATAAAGTATTTATTTTTTTAAATATCTGAAAAAGTCCATTTACACGTATCTTTAATAACTAAAAACAATATATGAGTATAAAAGAACGAAAAACTTTAATACACAGATTGCTAAATTAATCAGTCTGAAAATATTTCAGTTTTTTGCTCAGTACTGCTTTTTGAAAATATATGCTTTCAAATTTGAACTATCTGCAAATTTCGTTGATTATTAAGTAGTTAGCCTAATTTATTGATGAAACGTCAAAATGCGTTCATTTTTGAATCTATCGTTCGATATTTGAGAAATTGGGTTGTTTTCTTAGGCCACCCTGTAGAGTGGTTTCCGGCTCCATTCGAGTCGTCTTGTCCTCTCTGGGGTGGTTTAAAGGGTCACATTGTTTTCTTCGGCCCTTTTCTCTTCTGGAGTTCTCTGGTGAGATTGTCGTTAATTAGAGAGACGGAGTGTGGTTAAGGTTGTGTCTTATATATTCAAGAAATATGACTGTTCTGTTTAGAATTTATTTAAGCCTGTTTAATATAAGCGGATTTGTATGAACAGCCTTACTTTTGAAATATTTTAAATTGAATTTATTTAACAGGGTTTTTCTCATTTTTCACGACTGTATTTTAAAAATATACAAAATTGAATTTCATAACGATTTTTTTCACAGAAAATTCACTGCTTTCGTTGCAATTTTTCGCCTCGGATAAAATTATGTTTTCTTTGCATTTTCGCAACAATGTTCTCTCATAATAATATGAAAATATCCGAAGCACGCCATATCGCACTTATTATATTTCGTACAATATTTCACAGTGTAATTAGTGCAATTTTTTGTATCGCTTTTGGTTAATACGCAAAAAATATATTAAATCCAAAATGATGATAACGGACTTTTTTAAACGAAAACGTTGAGAAATTTTCACGATCGAGACAGTAAAGAAATTAAGAGCGAAAAGAATCACATTACGCAGAATATATAAACGAAAAAAATATATATTTATGATTTTATTCACGTTTATTACGCTCGACCTAGACGTGGTTTTTCGCGACGACGTGATTTATAGCCATCGGAGCTACGAGCGAAAAACCTTCAAAAAGGAAAACTTTTAATTTCGTCTATATACATTTTTATATTATATCTTCTTCATATACGAAACTTTATAAATTCTGAAAGCTTTATTATATTTTTTTGCAGATAAACAATCCTATTGCACAAAAAAATTATATTAAATTATTTCATGACCTGATGTTACTAAAAACTTTCCCAACTTTAAACGATTATAAGCTGTTGTATAGAATTATATTCCTTGTTGGATGTAAAGACTGAGGCGCCCATTAAATCCAATTTTTTCTAAAATTGAAAACTGTGATTATGTAGAAATCATTCCAAATGAGAATACAATAACTTAGAAAATTTTCACTGACAAATTATCAGCCATTAAGAAGTCTATAAAAACATATGTACAGATATACTCTCGATCTTATTTGTGTGGATAATTTTCAGTCATATATTTCATGAATCATTATTGATTTCAATTGGTTCAGATAAAAAATCATATATTTTACTTAAATTCACAGAAAAACATTCACATAAATGAATTCCACTTTTACGACATCGCAAAAACTTTCCTCGCCAAAAAACAAAACCACACCCAAAAGCAGACTTACATACAAATATATCAGTCGAAGAATGTTTACGTACACCGATCACTCTTCGGAAAACGTTAACTCGAAACCGAAAAAGCATAGAATCGGAGTAAAAAGTGGAAATCGAGCGTCGAGTTTTCCTCAGTCGTAATGAGATTAGCCACTCGAAAGCGTAACTCGGTTATCTTCGTATTAAAAGTTGCCTCCGCGGATGTTGCTTCGGAATCGAACTTTCAGAATTGCTGGGTTTCTGTCGCCTTCGCAAATGAGAACAACTGCGAGAGACGAATCGAAATTTTGAACATTTGATACTTTATGTACTTTTCGGTTCGAAGTATTCTGATTTTGTTTGCGTGGGCGGTTTTGTTAGTGTTTTCTTGTTAGGCGAGTTTGTTTGATGTTTTCGATTCTGGGCTTTACAATGATTTTTAGGTTTTTATTACTTAAATGTGATCAGAATTCTAATTAATAAGAAAAAGGATAATATTTGGAAGAATTCGTATACTCATTGATTTGAATTTAATAAAGTTTGATTCATTTTTTTTCATTTTAAATGAATTCATGATAATTGTTTGAATCATACTGTAGAAAATATCAATGCATGCTTAAATAGAATGAAAGTTCAAGACTTACATACTGTATTATCTGCTCTTATTTTATGCAATGTTTATGACAGAAGTGATGAACAAATTAAAAATTGAGCTTTAACAAACATACATAGACAATTTCTTGCTATTATATTAGAAAATGACATTAACTAATATGAATCAAATAAAAATGAATTCATTTTTTTCGAATTTAGAGTAATGACCGATTTGAAATATTTTATTTTATTTTTAAAAATATGCATATGATACATGTGATATTTGATAAATACAAACACGTGACACAAGCCTTTCTGAATTTTATATGCTCAATTTAAAATAAATTATTTAAACCAAATCAAGAATTCAGCTTGCGAAACGAATTTTTTTCCAAATCCACCTCTCAAACGGTCGCAAAATCGAGTTAAACGTACAATCTTTAAAAATCAAAATTAAATAAACTCGACGCTTTAAAAAGGCACTCAGACAGATCGAAATGAATATTCAGCGCGGCATAATCAAATACGACTAGTTTTACATATTCAAATCCCCCACAATCGATTGGCGCTAAGTGTTTTTTTCCCGGTCCTCCTCGCTTCCCTTAACAATTTTCGCCGAGGGGGAAAGGCGGGGAATCACCTCGGGAGTTTTCCCGGGAAATCTCGCCGGCTAGGGCGTCTTTTCCCGGGAAAATCGCGGCCGAAAAGTGTCTTTTTCCCGCCGCGGTCTCCTGGGCCCGATACCGAATCACGTCTCTCGCTCGCAGATGAATAATTCAGGGGAGCATTATGCAAGGGCTCGGACAGGGGTGGTGAATCTTGTTGCCGAAGAATTACACCGACGACGAATTGGTGTTTCGCTCTTGAACTATTTGGGAACACCTGATGCGCGGGAAATTTGAATTTTTTGCATTCAAGATCGGACTGTTTTCAAATCGAATGGAATTGAATTGAATTTCATCGTTTGAATAAAATGAAATATCTTAGTTGTTATACACCCAACTCTCGTTTTACACGGTGAATAGGGACCAGTAAAAACCGTGTAAGAAAAATTACATTTTTTATTGCGCGATATTCATTATATAGTTCAAACAAACCGTGTTAAACCAAATAAATAGTGTAAAAAATTTTTTTTTTCCATTTTTTCAAACCATGTTATTTTGATACAGTGTAAAAAAAATCCGTGTAAAACGAGAGTTGGGTGTATTTGACGATTGAATCACACAAAGGGTACAAGTGAACATTTTTATCAAAATTGAGTGAAGTACATAAAATGATACAAAACCATTTTCTGTACTTGACTCGATTTCGATGAAAAGATCACTCGTACCTTTTGTGTAATTCAGTCGTTATTTAATATCTTATTTATGGTTTTTGATAGATATCATGCAAGTGTACTCATTCAAATACATTCTATTATATTTTTTCTCTTATAGACAGAGATGTAGTGCAAGATATAACACTTATCATTTGTTTCACTGCAAATTATTGGCTTTCTTTAGTGCTAGTAATATATTTAGAATGAGAAAAGCAATAATTTCTACCTAGAGCTTAGTCAGAAAAAAATGTACTGCTTGTACTAGATTTGTAATTACAGAATATTATAATAAAACTATTCAATCTCCAAAGCTCTTCTAACTACATATATAATGTTATTAAAAATTTCTTGATTTTAGAGATAAAAAAATCAAACAACAAAATAATATCGCGCGCTCGTGCACATACAATGATAATATAAAACTAGTATAAAATTTATTTATTTTTTTATGTTAATTTGTTAAATGATGCAATAATAATATAATATATGAAATATAATAATAACAACGAAGTAGAACCGCATCAAACAATCATCACACAATCGTCGCATAAACTTCGTCGATTTCAAACTCTCATATCTTTCGACCGGATCTTTTTCCCTTCGGCAGATAATGACAAAGTAACTTGCGTAAATTTAACGGGCGATCGAAATCGCTAACCACCCCAAACATCGTAACCCATATAATAATAATTTTATATAAAATCGTAAGCGCTGAGCGCGTAGTTTCGAACGTTTTGCCGCCTCAATTGGACAAAGGGGACTTTTGAAAATTCGCAGCGGCATTACGACGAATTTATGCGCCAAGTTCGCAGAGAATTAACCTCGCTTTTATGGACCCTTAACTTTCGAAGTTCGCAATCGGACAAAACGCCCGTTGCCGCGATGGTGTGGTACCGGCGCTAGAAACGCGCCAATTTACATACAGAGCGTTCTTACGACGAGAGCCGAATTCGAGTTTCGGTACAAAGTGGGAATTTGGAATGATTCATTCCGAGTTTTCGATCTGGGATCGTTGTTCGAGTGTGTGAGCTTCAGATATGTAAAATTATTATTTATATTCAATGTACGGTCTGTTGGAGTAAATGCAGTTCTTATTGTTAGAGAGAGTGAGGCTGGTATCAATATATCAGAAATTGATAAATATATTAAAAATATATATTTTTTTATTCATTATGTATTGCATAGTATTCAAATTACATGCCTTTTTTTACGATTCACTTATAAAAAATAAGCCGCATTTGTTCCATTAGCCAAACTTATCACAATTGACGCTATAAGATTATCGAAAGATGGAAAAATTTTAGAATTATTTTAATTTATTCGTTTTCAATACATTTTTTCATATATTCGATACATTTAATCTGTTTGTATTTATTTTTCGATTGAAAAACATTTCATGGCTTGAAAAAAGTCATACATGTTGATCAACAATAAATGATATTGATATTTTTTTAATATCCCAATGAAAATGAATTGTATACTTAAAAATATGTCAAAACTAATAATTTTCAATATAGATACATACAAGAAAAATCTTTTTTCCTGTATTAGATATGATAATTGAATATTTTATTCTTTATGAAATTCTCAATATATTAAAGAAAGGATTCAAATTGGAGTTTCCTGAAACCTTAATTTTTTCATCGTCGATTCAACTGGGCGATATTTCACATCGTCGATTAAGCACACACGATATCTAATGCAAAACCTCGGTATTATAATATAAAACGAAAGCTAGCAAAAGCGAAATTGCCTCTCAACTAACACACACTCTCCCTTTGCGTATATCCGTACTACGCGTGCGGACCTAACCATTAATAAATTACCAGCCCTTAAGCGAGGGTAGGTACACACATTTTATGCAAAATATATATGCGAAGGTCCCTCCGTCGGTGGAGCGTTAATAAATCTCAATTTAACTGTAAAAACAAAAAAAAAACGGCCGTTTTTGAACTTGGGCCCGTTGGTTAATTCAAAAAGTTTAAATGCGCATCTGAAAAATACACGGCCTTAACTCGAGGGCGTGAACCGAAAGCGGATCCTTGAGTTATGCGCCTATTTATTATATGCGAATGAGCTTTTTTTCTCGTGGATAAAACGAATTGAAAAGTTTTATATTGTGTTTATATGCATGATGTCGAAGTTGGCTCTAACACTCGTGGTCATTATTACAGAGAGATCGAGCTGTTGTTGTGCTATTGTGTGCATTCGCATTTAAATTTTCGAGTCGTTTAATCCGAGCTTTTATGTGACTTTTCGAAATAATTGAGGTTTCGTTTGATGAGGATAATAAAAATTGGTACAATGGGGAAGAAAATGTTTGCTTTGAGAACGAAATTACATTGTTTATTATAGATGGATAAATTGAAAATGTCGGATTTTTCGTAATAAAATATTATGTTATTTAATTGATTCCAAGAAAATATGATATCATATCTAATATCGGATACTAAATACGGGGAAAGTTAATGCTTCAAAGACATTTCTTTCGTAAAGGATCTTCCTTAGAATATTAAAAAAAATCCTATTCCTACAATACGATATTCATCATTCAGATTTATTCGATTTGAATCTCATTCGAATTCAACATTAACATTTGTTCCTCGATTCCAAAATTAGACTTTCCGTACGACGCAATCTCAAAAACATCGTTAACATCGAAACCCACACAATCGTTCGAAACGAGCACACGTGTCAAACGTAATATTATTTTTCGGCACGAGAGAACTTTCTGCGAAATATAATTTATTCGATTTGCGTGAAAAACAACCGTTTCCTCACTTTCCCATCATAAAAAGCCAGATATGAGAGAAAAAAGGATATTTTTACATACGTTCGCTGGAAGCTTCGCAGACTGCGGAATAATTTAGCACTTGTCTAGCTAGCTTCTTTATACGTCCGGAAGCTTTGCGAGCTTTCGACAGCTTTTCGGTTCCGCAGCTTTGCGCGTTTTATCCTCGAGAAAACTGCAAAATAGTGGCGATAATTCGCGTTATTTTCACCCTCGAAAGCTCTAACGGTTGGCCATCACTTGCAGACACAACACGGTTCGCACTTCAGTTTTTTCTCTATATATTATAACCTATTGTATACCTAGTGAAAAGCTCCATCCAGTATAAGTTTTTTCCACATATATGAAAGTAACCTCATTTTTCACTACGAATAAAAAAAAATAAGCTCTGTGTTGCTCATGGATATTCGCGTTTGTTAGAATCGGTTTTTTTCTTCCGGAAGAATTCGGCTTAAACGGTATTAGCGAATCGTTAAATAGTGTGGACAGGACGATTTCTATTTATCGGTCGAATTCATATAAAACGGTATTACCGAGAGACGGTACTAAAAATTCCGAAACGTTCGACGATTTAATTTTATGGCTCCGCGAAGGCTTTAGTCGTAGATATAGACTGTTTCGTAAATACTCGTATATCATTGCACGTTTGAATGGTTTTATATTGAAATAATTTCTAGAATTGCTGCAGGTAGTCTATTTTATTTCTGTAAATAGAATTGGAGTTTTCCAATTGATTTGGAATGAGATTTTTCTATAGATAGAAAATTGTTCACTGCAATAATTTTCAATAATGATTCTGAAATTCTCTCAAGTACTTATTTCAGAAGGCACACATTATCGAACAAAAGGTTATAAACAGCTCCGAATTGTTGATACGAAAATTTGCAACCCTCACATATAATAGTGTATCGTATTTCGTGTAATGACTTTTATTGAATAAATGTCAAAATATGATATCTGACAAAATCAGCAGACCAAAAAATTATATGAATGACCTATTGAAACCAATACAATAGTCGTTTTATGATATTCTATTACATTCTGCTCCATATTCATTCAACATATAATAGAAACATAAATTCAATATATTGAATTATACACAATATCTATTTAGGAATCTATTGAAATTATAATTAAAATATCAAGCTTTTGTAACTCGACATTACTCAAAACACAATCAACTTTAAGCTATTTATAAATTATTATAATTAATACAAAGTATCGGTCAAAACATAATTTTGTGAGTAGATTGTGCTTAATACATGCATATATTTTTTACAATATTGTAGATTAAAGCCACTTTATTAAACGTTAAATATTATAAACTATATCAATTATAAAATTAAAATTGTCGAATTCAATGATATAGAAACTTTTTCATATACATACGTACACGATAAATTAATCTAAAAAGCTTCATCAGGATCGGATAATCAGTACAAATATATATTATTTTTACTCATTAAAATAATCAATCATAATATATTTTAAATCCAAAAACGATTACAAAACTCAAAACAACCTTATATTAAAAACTAATTTCAAACAACCCAGTACATATACTATACAACGCATTCCACACACAACCGAGACCCACTTAACTGAGTCATGTCGTGCGCTCGGCGGCAACAAATTTTAAAAGCCACCCAGAATTAATTATTCATGGGGCGAATTTGGAACTCTTCTCATCGGGCCTAACCCCATCGTTTCCCCTAGGCTACAAAGGTAAAAGATTTAAGGATTCGATTAAAGAGGCTCGCCCCGCGATCCTGCGGGACTGCGAAATAACTCTATCAAAAACGGCTATCCGAACCCCCGTGGAAATGGCGCCTAATGATAATATGGAGATTTATCAATGGCGTCTGCCATCTAGAGAACCCCTTCTAGAGAATTATTATTCACGTTCTTGATTGCGCCGTTTGTGCTCGAAGGAATAAACGAGCTATAGCCTACTGCTGCTGCTGTACGGTTTTATTTTATCGCTTCGAGCGAAGCAGATTCGGCGACAAAAGGATCGTTTTGGGATTTATTTAATTTTAGGTTTTTTTTTCCTGCTCTCAAGTCTTATTTTGATGGTATTTCGTTAGATTGCCCTTGCGATTTTCAACTATGAATATTTGAAATTGTATATTGCATGAAAAACTTTATGTAAACACTTTTATAGATGAACTTTTACCTTATAATACAAAGTTGCAAACTAAAAGTTTTTATATAAGAATCCATACAACTATCATTTTCATTACGCACAATATAATTTTCTTGTTAAAAGTTCATTTCTTCTAATTAAATTGAAAGGCTTCTTAATAATAGTTTGATAATAACATTGAAGAATTCAAGTATAAAATCATAATTTAATATATTATGTATATATATTTTTTTAACATTTAATCATACCTTATATACGAAGAGCGAAACACTAGAGTTTGTATACCGTGTACTCAACAGTACTTAACATTCTATGTAAAAGATCCTCGACGTGTACTGAGATCTAATTAACATCCCAGAATATACATCGACATACGAAATACAAAAAGGAAAAAGCTGAATTTATAAAAGCACCGAAACGACTCGTACGAACGATTCAAAATACCATATTCATTTCTTTATGCGAGCGGAAAAAAAGGCATTAACTCGAAAACAACGGACAAATATGAGACATTTATCGTCTATTTTCATTTTTTTCTTCCGCTGGGGAAAATTCGGATAAATTACATGCGAAACGAGTTCGGACAGCGCCAAACGAAAAGATATATCTGCTAATACGAAGTGGGCTGAGCTGGGCTCACCGCGTTTAACCGTAATAGGAAATGAAGGGGGTTGAAAAGGGGAGTAGAAAGGGCGAATATCATTGAATCCCTGACCTCCGTAATTTAATTTCCTGTTTTGTCCGACTCATTTAATAAATAACCCTGGACGGCTTTCAGCGATTTTTTCCTCCCGCGTTTTATTTTTCGGCGGGTCGTATTTCAGAAAACGCAACTTTTCGTTTGAATGAAAAAATAATAAAAATTTAATCACGTTTCATGCCGAGCTCGAAAATATAATGGCTAATCCTCGCAGATCTGCGCTTTTCAAATGTGCGGATGGTAAAAATTATTTCTAGGATCCTTGTGTGAAAAGTGGCGATTTGTACTCGAGGTTTCTTGAAGGCTTTTGTAAAGAAGATAAGTCCTTTGGTGGGTTTTGACCGCATATTTAGGTCATTCGGTTCATTCAACTCTAAAACCAGAAAACTTTTTGATTTTTGTAATAAGATCAAGGTTGCAATCAGAACTTTCCAATTCGAATTCACATTCATATCAAATTAAGATCTGTGATTTGAATGTATTTTTTTTTCTCACAACAGGCCTAGGCACAATTCCATAAACATCACCAATCAATATCATTCACCATACAGTGAATAAAATTCACCATTATGGCAAACTTCTCCGAAGAATAAATTAGTGTACCTAAATGTCACTAAATAGTTCGAATTTAATCGAAGCATATGAAAGGTGCAGGTGATGATCATTTGCGGAGCCGTTTTATAAAGCGTTATATTAACACTTTTTTCGAATCAAATAAATCCAAACATTCGAAAGAAACGACCGTGTCTCCATATCAATTTTTATTAATTAAGAAAAACGACATTTTGACACTCGCCAATATAGGACTCGAACTCTCACACATCCCAAGTATGCTGAATTGACATGGCATACACAAACGCTTTATACCACTGCGCTATCGGCTGGCTATTTCAATGTCTGTTATACAGTATCAGTTTTTAAATATATTTTGAAAATAAAAATTTGAGAGCCACTGATTAGATTTTTCATACATAACGCGAATTTTTATTTAGAGAACACGAAAAACCCTAGCGTTTCCAATACGCGAAAAAAAATGTTTTATTTTCCGCGGATGCGACATAAAAGTGCGCCCTCGTTATTTTTTCATTCATTTTACTTTCGCATTTAAACGTTTACAGCGAAAGATTGACTGCGGTCGTTTTACGTCATAAAGCGCATATTATGTCGTATTTTGCGTGCTGTTAATTTTTTTTTTTTGCGTCCACGGAAAAGGGCGTGTCGTAAAAGTGACCGAGAGTTTGATGTGTTTATTAAAACGTGTACGTATCTAAAGATTGCTATACGAATGAATGTGTGGAGTTGGATGTCGTCGTAAAAAAATTGCTTTATGATCGGCGGGATTGTGTCGTTTGTCGAAATTATGGTTTCGTTTTCGATGGACGTTCGAATCGGTCGTTTTTCGATGAGATGTCTCTTTGTGCAAAGATTTTATTGTGCGACTCAATTCTGGTTGAATTATCGGCGATAAATAAACCATATTTCGTTCGTAGCAAAAAAGTTTTCGTTTTATATGAAAATGTGTTGACATTGTGTATTTGAAGGTTCGTGCTGTTGGTTTGCGGATTTTTCAAATTATGTAAAATATAAGTCATATTTTTAAACGAAAATGAATTTCATTTATTTTTGAATTAAAGAAAATTCATATTCAATATTGATTTTTTTATCAGAGTAAATTAATTTCATCTCTTATATGTAAATGAAAAGGTTTTTTTAAATTAAATTGAATTTGCTCTCAATTGAATATGATATCTATGGTAGTTTTTTTTAATGGAACATTTATAATTTCAAAATACTAGTATCTAAAATATTTATTAACAAAAGTTCATATTAAACATCTTTCAATGGGAAGAGTTCCGACATTTACTCTCACTAAAGAACTTTCATTATATCTTAAAACAAACAATCAAATATTTGAAAACCGTAATATTATGTTGAATTTTAGTTCTAAATATTAAAATAATTAATAATTTTACATTCAACGATATAATTCAACCTACTATGTATATTATAATGAAAAATAATTTGAATCATATTCCTTTGTTTTGAGACAAAATATCCTTTCTCAGTCATACAATTACATGAGAGTGAAAATAGTGCACTAAATAAAATTATTTTGTTTTATAATTTTGTCAATTATATCGATGAATTTTATCATGATCAATTTGTGCAAATAACACCTATCATTTGAGGTCAACTTGGTGCATTTAACGAAAAAAAAATCGAATATATCGTATAAAGTCATACTATATGAGGATTGAAAATGGTTCTGTACTTGATTCAATTTCGAGAAAAAAAAGGCATTTGTACCCTGTGTGCTATAAAATCATTATAAAGAATATATTTATGATATAGATAAATAAAAATATATTTTTTGAATTTTCAACTCAACCAACAATCATAACCATGACCAAAACTCACACCTTGAACAGCATAAAATCAAAATCCCTCAACCGAAAAAACCTCGTAACAAAACAGAAAATAAAAAAAGTCACTTATACTCTCTGTGCTATTCAATTGTCATACAAAATCATAATATAGAATGTATTTACGATATTAATAATATTTTTTTCGAATTTTCAACTCAACCAACTAATCACGACCACGACCGAAACTCTCACCTAAAACCGAAACCCATCGACTCAAAAACGTCAAAACAAAACAGAACTTCATCCCCAAACAAATTCCCGACCATGCCCAACCCTTAAATCATTTTCGATCCAAATTCCGACCCTGGCCATCGTCAACGTTCTGCTTCAAAGCGGCAATCAACACGGTCCGTGTCCGTTGTATCGACACCGCTCATCTGGCTACGCCGGCGCAGTATAACCCGGACTTAATTACGAAACGTCTCATCCATTATTCACGAGCTCCGTCCCCCATATTTTGGGGGTGAAAATGGGGGGGTGGATGGCCTTTTTTCCGGATGCGGTATAAACAGTGATCTTTATGTGCGTGTGCCGGATTTCGATATTTTCGCGGAGACCGTATCTGGGTCGCCGGGGACTCGTTGTGTGGCTGCTTTCCGATTGCGGTTGGAAAATAAGAATCAATTTTTCGGGGTTGTTTTGTGCGGTTTGAATGTGGAATCGATCGGGGATTGTTTTCGATGCGAGGACGTATTAGGATTGAGGCTAATTCAATGGAATTGTCATAGAGTTGTTCCGAATTGATTATGTTGAAGTTAGGGTAATCGGCCATGACTTCATCCGGTTAGATTAAATAAAGCAAATTCGATCTTTCAGTTTAAAATGTTAGTGTTGAGATGGTAAAAAGTATTTATATTGTTTCAAATCGAAAAATATAGCAACAATTTACGAGACTGTTAAATTTATTTGATTTTAAGAAAATACGTCGATGTTACATATAATACAATGACAAGAATCTGTCTTGATATATCAATTAATTTATATATAAAGATGGTAACATATTTTATCAATTGTATGGTTTTTACAGTCATTAAAAATATATGACTGTTATTATAATATCAAACAATTTCAAAGAACCCATCTAAAATGGACTCGATAATTAATTTTCTTCACGTAGCAAACTAATAACACAAAAGTTAACTCTCTTCATAAGCGATAGAATTTTATACGTTTATAAATCATACAAAACTCGAAATAAGACTGTTGTTTTTACATTCAATTATTCGAAAAATAACACCCATCATATAAACCTTCAAACAAATCACCTCAGTGCATCAACCTTCACCATTTCACTTCACCATTCACCACATACATAGATGTCTCAAATTAAATTTATATAAATTTTTATATTTCAACCATTCTATTAATTACTCGAAACATAACACAAATAGTTGCATCGCATTAAAACGCGAATTTCACCCGTTGAACCTTTCTAGGTTTTCCGCTTACTTAAGCGGCTCGTCGTTCATATCCACCCCTCGGCAGCACATCCTCAGCATCCCGACGAAGGGCCGAAGGGATTTCGCAGCAGCAGCCGAGATTTTTTATGGTGGCCGCCCACCGAGCTGTACGAAACCGTAATAGCCGGCAAAATGTGCAATTAAGAACATTACATTCCGCGTCTAATAACACCACTCGCACACCCAGAAAGCGCCACTATTTCACGCCGGGTATTACACCGAAATGTATAGCGCAGCGACTCCGAAGTGGGAATTTGGGGCAGGAAGTCTTTTGGATGTTATATAAATGGAATGGGTATTGCAAGGGAGTGTTCTCACGTTTACGTGAATCAATTTTTAAATGAGAATTGTCGAAATTTGAATTGTCATAGTGATAGAGCGTCAAAATGCATGACGCATTAGTGACACATGTACGCCTCATCACATCTTACAAAATGATTAAAAAATAATTCAATTGTCAGTCAATCGATCATTCAGATTCATTCAAAGTAATCAGTCAGTTGAAAATATCAACAAATATTAGAAAATAAATTTATAAGATACAACATTTTATCAACGCCTATTCTATGCAATCTTCATAACATCAATGTAGAGTGAATTGCAATCTGAGCGTCAAATGAACAAACAAATTAATTTATTATTTTTATATTTTAGCAATATATAAAATCTATACTATTTCGATATCACTAAACTCAAATACCTTAGGGAAAACCTCGAAGTGCAAACGCACCCCAGAATCGGCGATTGAGAGCAGCTTTCAAAGATATTCTGCCGATATTACCGCTTTCGGGTTTTTCAGCATCTGTATTATTCAGGGGCTGAAAAACACCTCGAGGCTCAATTCTAGATGCCCTGGCGAATTTACAGCCCGGATTAAAGCCTTCATTTTGGCAGTTTGCGCTTGTAAAACGCTGCATGTTACACATTCGGGCAAGTCTCATTAAATTTGCACGCCGAACTATAGCCTCCAGTTTGCACGTTTCGTTGGACCCTTTTCGGTGCATTTTTTATCTTTTTAATTTAAGACTCGGCGTGGCTTTCGCTTGATTTTGTGATTGCATTTTTTTAATATTTCGCGTAATAGTTTTTTAATTAATTTTCCGTTCAACCTTCTGCAAATAGCTCATTTGGAAATCATCAGTTCGTGATGCTGCATTCGCATATTGCTAGTAAAACATTTACACAAGTTATTTCGCCTAGGCTAGCAATAAAAAGAGATATAGAACAGCAGTTCAGCAGTTTATACGACTAGTGTGTCTCACATTCACCATTATTCATACACAAGTACGAAAATAATATACACTCGTATATGCGACATCGTCCCCATTTTTTTCTTCATAGAATCAGATAAATAAGCGTTATCCGTTATTTTTATAGGTGGTCTCGTATTATTGCGGTAAGTGATTTTTTTTTTCTCTCCGGAAAACTCGTAAACATGAAATAGTACAAAAGCGATTGCTTGGGGTACATCAAGCGATATTATCGTTTCATTGTCTCCTTTAAAGAGTGTACTTTATTCTTTATCTCGAGATGTTCCCTTGCACACAAATACTTTATGTAATATATACTTTTTTTCTGGCGACGTTGAATATGGGCGTCTTTATTTTCTTTATCGCGCACTTTTCAGAGTGAGGTGGAAAATTGTGTATTTTACCCGTCGGCGGATTTCGCTTTAGGCGTTTTTACTTTTTTCATGAATCACTAACTTTAGATTTAATGCGTGTTTTTAAGCGAAAGGGGAAATGAGAGTCGTCTCGGAATGACCATAAAATTGTAATTTGAAATATTTATTTTTTCTTCCATAGCTATAAAACAGAAAGTAGGCTGAAGTATATACTAAGTATTTTTATTTATACGCCAAGGTTTTCAGTGAGAGTATTATTATCTTCGAATGATATCGGTGATCCGTTTATTCGTTGTACAAAAGTAGAACTCGAGGAAAGTTTCATAAACGAAAGTGAAAAACAATAAAATACGCCTTCCGGGTACAAGAGGAATTATTCTCTCTAGTGAAAATGAAAAATTTATGATCAAGTCGCGATTTGAATATTCATAACTCGAAACGGTGATGCTATAACTGTTTTTCACTACAAAGCATTTCGTTTTATTTACAAATGTACATGCATTTTCTAAAAACGAATGAAAGTATCAAGTTTTCTGAAAATTCTGATGCTTACATAAAATGAATTATGAAAAAATATTTCTACTAAATAAGCGTTATTGGTTTTTTATACGTTATTATTATATTTTTCTGTCGATATTGACCGCGTTTGGCCGTGAAAAATTGCGCACAAAATCCGGGTCAAAAGGGTACCAGGCTAAGAAGCTTTGCCGATATTGCTATCTAAGCTTATCAGAAAAGGTCAAAAAGCATGATTGAGGATAATTGGCGCGAGTTTCGTAACATCTCAACTCGGGAAAATCCAAGTTTTCTCATTTCGTTCGTACGAAGAAAACAAATCGCACGCAAACACACACAGGTTCGAAAGCTCGGTACAAAAAGTAATTAGACCGAAGGCTCTATTGAATGTACGAAGATTTGAAATTCAAAGGCTTTATACAGGTTCCATGTCAAATTGGGTTGACCAACCTTGGAGTTGAGCGTAATCCGAATCAAATCGACCAGAAATTGCGAAAAAGGTGAAGGGCATTTTGAGTGCGGTTCGAGGGTTGTAAATTTTTCTGGTACTCTTTTGGCTACCCTCGAATTTTATTATCAAAATAAAAACCCTTTTCGAACTGCGTGTTTACGGTTCGGATTCTTTTTGATAGGTTGATGTTTTATTTTTGTGCGGTTTTAATTGAAAATCTCGAGACGCTTTAAGTCTTGTCTGAGTAAAGTACGCAGAATTCCTTTGTTGTGTTTGTGTTTCGTAATTTTTCAAAATAAAATTAGCTTACTGTTAATATTTGTATAGAGTTAAGCTATAAATCATCGCCAAAACAAGGTAATTTACGAAAAAAATCGTTCATAATTAATGGCTTCTAACAAGAACAGTACATAAGCGAAAAGCGACCGTGCGCAAAAGCGTTCCGTTACGGAAAATTTAGCGATTTTCTTCACAAAACCTAGTAATTTTCTTACGGAAAACACAGCGAAAAAGATCGATAGTACGTAATGGAGGAATTTCACCGTGAAAACAGAAAACCAAAAATAGAAACAGTGCGTAGAAAAGTTTTGATTTATACCGTCCGGTATGAGAAAGCTGTGTGTGCGGAGCCGTTTTGTTACAGTCGATTGTTCCATCGGACGCGCACCATGATTTCCCATGGCGACTTTTTCCCAGTTTTTGCAAGTTACGAGCTCGAACAATCGATGGAAATCAATCGAGAAAGTCGTAAATCGGAAATTTTATGCGAGTTTCCCGGCTGGCGATAAAGCTCGAGCGCGTAAACTCTGATCTGATTAGGTTCGTATGAATTAGTTCGGGAAAATGTTCTAACTTTGTCGTTCGACATAATAAAATCGATCCGAGTTCCACTACATAATCAACTTTTTTCATTTTGGAATTTGATTTCTGTTCGGAATGTGTCGAAAAAAATTGCTAATACGAATTTATATATGTTTTTTTTTCGTTCGGTCTTATGTTGTTAGTATTCCGATCGTTTTTAGGTACAAGGTTATATACTGCTGTGCAATAAACGAAATTTGCCAGTCGTAAACCGAAACACTTACTGTGCAAAAAATATATACAAGAAGAAGGACATAAACATGTCAATGCAAGATTTCTGCGACGAAGAACCATAGAAGACCCACGTTTTCTGTTCCATATAAAACACAAAACAAATTTTCTATAAACGATCTGAATACATGCACCAATTATTCCCAAATATATATCGAAACATTTTTTAATTCAAATAAATATCACAATATATTCAATACATATAAACCATGAACACAATACGCCGAAAAACAAAACACAAAGAAGCAAAAGGGAAATCGTTACTCGGAGAAAAAAAAATCAAAGGGATGGGGTGCCGAATGAGCAATGAAAAGAAGGCCTCAATTCAACCCCCAGAACAGTAACGTACACATGTACGAGAACGGCAAGATTTACAGCCGAAAGTTGTATGGGGACCCCAAATATTTTATAGGTCAGCGAGAGGAGAACCACCCCCTGAAACCCTCATCCCCATAACAACCAACCCTCAACCCCTTGCTAGGACTCGTCGACCTTATCGTCCGTTGTTAAGTGGTGCCAGAAGCGCGTAAATTTGCCGCAACGATTACTACTGAAGGGGGAAGCCCTTTCGCTAAACGGTGCCGACTCTCGGTGAGGAATCGACGTATTTTACCTATAAATGTATGGGAATGTATATGTGGAGAATGGAGGGCTAATGAAAATTTTATTGGTGATTTATCCTCGACTGACAGTGTGTTTCGAGATAAAAATTCTCAGGATTTGGGTTTAAATTCGATTTAGGGCAATGGAGATGCAGAGCGCTGCTTCGGATGGGACCTTTAGGATATTTTATTTTATGTGATTTTGACTTAAGCTTTTTCGTTTTCATTCATGTATTTCGTAATTTGTTGGATTTAATTAAAATAATATAGACAATTTTCATGTGAAAAAAAATTCACAGAATTCTATAAAGTCGAACTTTAAACCATCTTTTCTTTAAAATTAACATAGTTATTCTATTTCAAACAAGTTATTTTTTTATCAAAATTGATAATAGATTAACGTATATATACATACATCTAATTCTTATATTATCATTTTTTCTAAAATAAACAATAATCTTAATTGGATTCTTATTAACCTCAGGTCCAGTAGGCATATTAATATTTTTTAAGTTACTTCACAACATATTTATTTTTTTCCTTATAAAGTTCGCTAGAAATCATTGCTGACTAATTTCTAACGTTTAATTGAAAGAGCGAACTTAAACAATTTAATATGAAACTATTAATGAATATCTCGTTTAAAAATAACTTTTTTTCAATAGAAACAGAATTTTTATCTGTATTGCACATCAATGGCATTCCTTTGGATCAATTATCTTGCCTATGAACATGCTTACATAAGTCACGTAGAGTTTTCCGAGAGCGTCGAGGAAAAGCGCTTTTCCACGGGGTCGTATTAAAATTTAGTCGACCGTTAAGCGAGCCTAATTATATTTTAACGCGGTCGTTTCGGGTTTATTTTTTCTAAAGCGAGAATCTAATTATTTTTCTTGTTAAATGCTCGCCGGGTTAATTCGGTTTAATTGCCGACCGGTAATTCTTACGAATATGTGCAAGTGTTATTTTTAATGGAAAAATTTTTGAGAAAAATCCACGTGCTTTTAATTAAAAAAAATGCCAAGATTTTTCCGTTTTCCAAGCGAATTTTTTTCAAAGCAAACCGTAATTCTCAAGATAAAAATCCTATTTAGGTGAAATTTAATGTAAATCAAACCAACAAATATCACTAATTTGAATCAAATAACATTATTCAACCGAATATGCAAATATTGAGTAGAGATTCAATGAATAACTCAGTAATTAACTATAAATCTTAAATTATCGCTCGATTGAAATATGTATCCAGGAATTAGGGGAAAATGCCGTCGTTGCGCGTCTGAAAAGCGGAAGGAAAACTTTTGTTAATAAATTGGCCCGCCATTGTTTTAATTCTCAGCTCCTTCGTCACGTTAATAATGGAGATTGATGATATATATACAACGATATTTATAACAATAATCCGACAATTGAGATAAATTCTCGCTAAAACCTTCTAACACTGTATACCCTAGGCTTTTCCTGTTTTGACGTTTCCCAGTTGAATTTCATTACCGATAAATTTAACTACGTTTCATCCAGATGAAACTTGAATAAATATAAATACTTAAATGTATTCTAATTTAAGAATGAATTATTGTATTTAAAATGTTATTTTTAGGTTTGTAGTGAAAAAGTTTTATCTATATAAAGTAAACAAATTTGCTCCAATCAAAATTCAATCGCTCCCGGTGACCAAACGATACATTTTTTCACGAACCAGTCCTTTTCAGTATACGATTTGCAAGTGAAAAAAGACCTGAAAATATTCTTGACCAGGGTAGTTTTCCCTGGGGGTGCGATCTTGTTTATTTTGTTTGTTAAATCCGAAGCGACCTTTTAAAACTTCCATCGATTCGTGCATTTTTTTATTTCCATTCCAAAATGTACCTTTTCGTGCGGACTTTTTTATCCTTTTCGCTTACTCTCTTTTTTACGCTTTTTACTGGCAAAGAGACCGCCGATCGCAAAAGCGAGCCCCGATTTCGAATTTTCCCCTCATCCATATGCATGAGGATTTTCTCATCGGATATCCCGCAAATTTATACATACCGATTTCACAATACATTTTTAATTTTTCCACATCCGCATAACTATGATCGCCTTCCGAGAATCGGCAGTTTCGCGGCTGGTTGTAAAAGTCGCCCGAACATTTCCGCAAGATAAGCGAAGAAACATTGTAATGGGTCTAGGTAATATTCCCAAAAGGACACCGTGCTCTTGTTGTTTGGATTTGCTCGATTTATTCGGGTTCCGCTGAGAATAGCCGATTTGTTTCATATTTGTTTCGGGCGAAAAACTAAGGAAAGAATCCGCTTAGAGATTGTACTATTTATGTGCACAAGAAATTCTCAAAATAAATTCAAAGTCGGTTTTAGTTTAGAAAATATATAGAACGGTTTCTCTCGCGCGTCTATAAGCGGAATCAATACAATTTTCTTGGAAAATATCGCGTTTATTATACGTTTTTCCGGAACCGCTTCCTTCGAATAACCGTCTAGTTAAAGTGTCCATTTTTATAAGCCGTTAACGGTGAAATTAGGCGCCCTCCGAAGCTCCGAAAGCGTCGTACAATAAAATTTTAGTAACTGTGAACGACCAGAGAAGCGATCATCCGACGACAAGATTCGATGGAAAAGCGTCAGACAAATTTTACAAGTATACTTTATCGAGCGATGAAATTTTTCCCGATTTCGTATAGAAAACTTTGATAGATTTTCATACAGTCATATGAAAAATATAAATAATTTCATATTTCGTAAAGATTTTTTTTCCATTCAAATGAATAAAGTATTCGAAAATAATGATTGAATTTTCTTATTAATTAAGAAAAAAATATGAATCTCACTTAAATCTAAAAAAACTCAAACCCAGTAGTACGAGGACATGAGTGTCATCTACAAGTACTTAATACTACTGCGCTATTGGTTGGGTATCGTTTATTAATATTTTGTAATTTCTTAAATTTAATTTCATAAATTTGCATATATTTTTCTTACATGTGGAAAATCTAACATTTCTAATAATAGCAAGTGAGAATGTTTCTGGGAAAACCGCAAAACTAGGAAAAGCGAGGGGTAGGCGGCGTTATGATCCGTGACTCGGTCTCGTCCTAATGGTCCATTTACCACCAAATACTGCCTTGTGGCCGAGGATTCTGTTAAAAAGTCTGCTGAATTTGCTCTAAATGCGCATACGAGCTTCAATTAATATGAGCTTGAAGCTTTGAGCCGATTACGTCGAGCTGTTGTAGAGTTATGTAAGATTTTCAGTAGAAATTCGAAATTTTGAGTTTTTTTTAATATGTAGTTTGTAGAATGTTTGATGATGAATTTGTATAATGAATAGTTTATGAATTGAATGGTCATAAACCATACAACTTGTAACAATAGCCGTTGAACTATATCAATGGTCAATTATTGTCAATTCAGAACAACGAGTTGATTACGGTAGTTTGTCATCTCGAATGCGTGATAAAATTTTTGATAGATTTTGTACTAAATGTATTTATTGGTTGCTTTGAAATATTATACACGAAAATTATTTCTCAATTAATCTTTGCAAGAAAATTTCATGTTACGAATTTAAAATATTTAACAACTCTCTGAAAACTTTATTAAAATAAGTGTATTTCGATTTTTGAATAATTAAACACTTAAACTTTGTCTGTTTGAATTTTCAAATAGTATTCGTGTTTCTTGCAAACTTTTACATTAACAAAATCAACTGAAACGGAATTTTCTGTCATCCGACAACATGCTTTATCTTACATTAATATTTCAATTATTTTAAAAGACTAATTCACGATGAAACTGAGATTTATTCACTTTTTGATTTTAATAATTTTCAAATATTGTCAATATTTTATAAATGTATTCAAACATAAAAAATAATGCGAAAATTTTAACTTTCGCTATAACGCGAAACAGGTCCCCCATATTATTTCAAACCACGCCTTATACAACGGAATAAAAAAAAACGAAACGATCCAATTATTCAAAGGTAGTTACCGCCGAAAGTAAAAGTTTACTTTTTGAAGTAAAGTTGTCTGAAAAAAAAACTTAATCTTGTGCACACACCGCGTTTGTTACACTCACTAGTCAAACCGTCTCACGCACGCCTTTAACTGGGACGAAAATTCTGTTTGTTTTTCTACTTTCACTTCTGATTCCGATTCTGCTTCGACTTCTTCTCCTCCTTTCCGAGTCGACTTCCTATTTTTCCTCAGCATTTTCCCCGTACGTTTTTCCGCGGGAAAATGTAAATTCACGCGAGCACAAAGGGCCGACATACGTGGGCAAATATTTCCCGCAATTATGGCGCGTACAAATTTATTCGTTCCACATTCAATACGAACGACTTTATATATGTTAATATTGTGTATTTTATTAGAAAAAAATAATGATATAATACATTTCATCGAAATTATTTCAAATTTTCATGTATCTACTTAAAAATGTACGAAAATAAGATTACTTACAAAAGTTATCTGAGAGTTTTGTAGATGAATATCCTTGCATTCTGTAACAAGAAAAAAATATTTACTTATAAATTATTCATTTTTCATTGCATAATAGTTATATTATTCAATATCGAACTTTTTCCATACATATCAAAATATTCAAATTCATTTATCAACAGACTAATACGACCTAATCTAACTTATGAATTTAGATTTATTAACTTTGATAACGGTTTCAGGCATATTTGATATTCAACATATTTACACCTAGTTCGAATTTGAATTTAAATCAAAAATAAAATATAATACAATATTTATATTTAGAACTTGAATTTATTTCATATATTAAAAGTTATTTTCATGACTGCATAATTTATTTACGAAACGCTCGATGAGAAATAGCTTCAGAAGCCAAACCAGAACAATCTGAAAACGTGTCGAGCGATTAATTAATTTCCCTCAGACATAACGAATTCGCGAGCCTTTACATGTCGAAATTTTAATCTGTACCAATTTACTAGAAATATTAACATTCAACCTGCGAGGGGAAAAGCGTTCGCTTTTTCCGAGACTCCGCCATAATAGCGTCTTGTTCATAATCAAGCGGTTCGCGAAATGAATTTCTGCCGCAATAATATTTGCTCAAAGTCTCCCACTCACGAATACCATCCCTTAAAATATATTATAATATACAATACCAGCAACGATTCAAACGTGGCCAGGTTTTCAACGTCGTTTCTTCCGGTTCCGGGAAATTTTCTCGAGGCATTTTCACGTTACGCGAAATTATCTTCCGCGACTTTATTGCGGGAATAAACTCGAAAAGAGTTATTTTCTTTCGATGTTTCGAATGCATGTGTCTTATGTTGTAACAGTAGTGTAAGTCCACTTACTTTCGTCCAAAGATATTAGATGTTTTGCATTTAACTTTATTAGGAAACAATCAAGATTGCACTAAAGTGATTCTTTCAATTCTGTAATACTTTTACGATTTAAAAAGTATTATGATATTTTACATCGATTTGTAATCTTATTCCCATACCATATGTGTGTTTTTATGTGCAAAACAATGTTTTTGGCTAGACTTGGGTATTGCTAAATCGTTGCCAAGAAATTTTAATAAAGACCGATTGCCTACTTTTACAGTTTCACCCTTCAATTTTAAATTTGTTAAATAGAATTTTATAACATTTTTATTTGACTTATAATTTTAATATGATTCAATTTAAACCATAAAATAAAAATTTAATATGTAAGCTTTAAATTTAAAAATGAATTTTTAATTGTTACTTTCATATTGAATCTGATGAATTTTCATTTTAAAAAGCTGAGTAAAAAATATTTCTCGCCATAAAATGCTTCGCCATTTGAAACCGAATATTTTATTCGTTTCGCGCTGGAAAAAAAGCGTGAAAGCTGAAACTCATTCTTGCATAAATTTAATATATGAACAACGATAGTGCTCGGTGATGTTCTTTTTCGAATTTTATTAATATTGCAATACTTTTGTGTTGTGCACGAAACACGCAGCGGGAATAAGAGATTCATAAAAATATATGAAAGAAATCTCGCAGTGGCAAGTTACCAGTTTTTCCGACTTTGGTTAAAAGTTTTACGGTAGAAATAAACTAGTATACTATTTATCGAAATACGTACGAGCGAACTTTGAACGTTCCGCACACTCGAACGAAATAACGAAATTTTATTTTCGAAATATTCATAACTCGTCAAGAATTAGAGAGTTGTGAAGTTTTCGCGTACGACTCCCAACTTTCCTTTTGTGCTGTCGTCGAAAGGTTGAATTATTTATCATCTCGTAATTCGCACCGCAACATTATATTTATGAAATCATAATAAGCACACGCAACATATTATATTTAAAAAAAATACATAAATAATTAGTGATACCGCAAAAAAAACTTGCCCCAAATCGAAAACGCCCGAGTCATACGTTCGGAAAACGGCAACCCCATACGAAACAATCTAATATCAGGTACGACCTTTTTCAAAAAGGAACTGCCGTACAATAAAATTGCGTCTTCGACCGACCTTATTTATGGGTCCACCCACATTCGTCGGGACACGGAATCGGAAGAGACTACCCTTCGAATTTCGCGAAGGGATGAGTCCGGGTTCGGTCCTGCGGGGAACAATAAAGCCAGCCCAGATATGGACCAAGTTTTCCATAATAAAACAGGCCGACCGAGTGGATTGTTTTTCAGCCGAAAAAGTTCTCTTTCATTCATTTTTTTCGTTCCTTTTCCTCTTTTTTTCCGCACTTTGTTTCCTCGGCTCGGGCGCGACCTAAATGCTTAATGCGCTTCGGAAGTCGCCCCGAGGCAACAACAAGAAGCGTTCGAACTTTGCGAATGTATTTTGTTATTTTTTTCTTGCTTCTTAGTTCGATGATTTTTCGCGTTTTGTCCTGTTTTGCTTTTGGATCTGAGTTTTGGGGTGTTCAGTTTCGAGGGTGTAAGCTTTTGGGGTGTGCGCAACAGATTCTGTAAAGTTTACCTGAGTTTTGATTACCGAATGTTTTATCATTAGTTATTTTTTTTTTAATTCATTTTATGATTAATATAATTAATATAATTCATTTTTATTTTTTTAATTAATATTCAATTCATTTTCAACACCAACTCTTAAAATATAAATGTAAATTTTTAATATTTTTCGTGGGATGATGATAAGGTAAAATAAATTACACTTTCATAGACAATTATTAATGCAAATCTATTCAAAAAGACACTTTGTTATTTAAAAATTCATCAACGTATTCAACGCTCGCTGCTATAAAGGTCACTTTATTTAAAATAGTTACACAACTTAAGCCCACCTCGCTTAAATATCATTATGAAGAATATTTTAATTAATAAAAAAATCAAACAATTTAATTAAAAAACGCTAAAAAAAATAACAAAACACCTACAAACGAGAAATTTCACAAAATCACAACCCCTTCAAATCGAGCCACCCCTTCAAGCGTTATCGCGCTCTGTTATCCTTTTGGGCTTCCATTTTTTTTTGTTTTTATACATTTTTTCGACATTTTTTTCCATTTTTTGTTCTCGGGTACGGTTTTTGCGCGGCCGAAAAGTAACAAGACTCGGCGTCGGCCCATTGTCAGTGACAAATGTGGGTCAGTCAAAGGAGCATGGGCAAAAGAAGGAACTTGGGCAAGGAGCCGCCCCGTTCATTGTTCGGGACCTCGACGATTTTTAAACTGTCCCCCGGGGATTTAGAATACACTTTTTCCCTACGCGGCCGCAAAGTGACATTTCATTTTTGAGCCTTTTTTTACCGGCTTTGCCTCTTTTTTAGCCGGCGACGCCTCCCACTCTTTAGGTTGTTGGGATTTTTAGTTTGGGTTTTTTTTTCAGGTTTTTTCAGATTTACGTGTGTAGAGGTTCGGTGTCGTCTTTCTGTGCGTGGGCGTTATGTAAGTTTGTAACTTTATCCGGATAGATTTATGAATTTTAGAATTTTTCGTTTTTTTCATGAAAAAATGTATTATTTTACAAGTCATACATATTTTCTCAAAGCTATTTTAGTAAATTTTAATATTTTTTGATAGAATTTATGCAAAAATAGAGTATCGCGATTCAGAATAATAGAGATCTATGAAAAAATAAACCAATTCTTATTCTTCGAAAATTCTCATGAAAATGTACAGAAATCGTGAAAAAAATAAAATTATTATGGAATTAATATGTGTTTGTATCTGACTGTTATAATAATACTCAAGCAAAAATCTTCTCTATATCATAAAGTTATAAATCTGTTCATAAAGAAAAGTTTGGTTTTCTCTGATCACAATTGTATTAACACTCATCTCTCTATACTTACTCAAGTTATAATATGAACAAAATTTATTTTTAATTTATGAAAGGTAAAGTACTTTACTTTGTCGAATTACAAATAAATTTTCAATATAACCGTCACACAAAAGTCACGATTTCTTTTATGAATCGAATCCTCTGAGTGTCAGATATCCTCGCGCACCTCGAGAAGCGAAAGCGGAAAGAATTTCAATCATTCTCGTTCGAAATGAGTCTAAGGAAAAGATTCCTTATTTTTTTCCCTTTGGCCGAGTCCTCGAGGAATCATCAGAAAGCGATTTCTCGTAACGGCGACGACACCTCGCTCGGATTGCCGACGATATTTCAGAATTTCCACTGATTGAATCGTCCCCCGAAACATTTCCTTCGCCCCGAAGAACCCCGAGGCTTGAACTTTGAAGTCTTTTTTTTTATGTATACATATTTTTAAAGTCGAAGGGTTGCGCCCTTTCGTTCGTCCCCGAGGGTTTATTGCAGCCGAGGTAGAAGCCGAGTGGTTCGTTCTAGTGCCATTCAATCATAGCGAGGATTTTTAAGATGGGGACGAATGCGATTTTTTTTTAGCGAATATAAATTTTAAAGGATTCCGTTTGGATTTTACGGTTTTAAATATGCTGCTTTATAAAAATACGAATATAAACCTCATTGAGAATAAAGCATATAAAATTTCGATATAGATACATAGTTGTATGGTTCGTTCAGTATTGTTTTTGTAAGTGAGATTTTCTTGCAATGTCTTGGTATTACTGTTTGATATTAATTCTACTATTCAAAAATATTCCATTTAAAGATTTAATATTCAAGTTTTGAGTGAAAATTTGAGTGCAGACATAAGTATTAATAAAAAATGCAAGATCTATTAGGTCATTCATATAACGCAGAATTTTGCAAATTAGTCTTTCAAGTTAGTTATACAATTCGTATCGATTATTATTTAATCATCCTATTTAATATCAACTAAAGATTCGAAAAAATATGTTTTCAACTCTATATACAAGTTTGAAAGAGTTAATTGAACTTTCAAATAAAAAGAAAATTTAAGCAGGTTTTAATTATAGCTATCATATGTTCGATGAGAAAATTATATAGTTGAATCTTCGATCGAATATAGCGAGTCAAAACATTTCTAAAAATCTAAATTATCTTAAGGCATTCTTAGCAAATTATTTCTAATAAAATATATGCAATTATTTTAATTCAGTAATCGAAATAAATACCCAATTATAAACCACACTATAAATAGCACTCGAGCAATTTAAACCCCTTCAGATCGATCACGTTTGAACGACGACTGCCGAATTCCACAATTCCGAATTTAACACCTCAAACCCGACTTTATTTATAGCCACACCATGGCCACCTTCGACGTCAACACCTTCGGCACCATGAGCACCGCAAATTGGACCGTTCGTCCTTTGAGCGCGCGTATCGATTCAGGCGTTTGCATGACGCGGCCGAAAAGCTCGCATCATTAAGCACGTCTAGATCCGACTGTGGGGTTATATAGCCTCTGTGTGCTCGTTTTAGGGTTGTACTGTCTATATGTGCTCGTTTAAGGGTTATACTGTATATGGGTGCTCTTTGTGGGGTTGGAAGATGGGCGGTTTTGAAGTGAGGATGGTCTTTTTAAGGGTGATGGGGCTTTGGGGTGGCGATTGGATCGTGGGGGGTTTGGTCGAACATATGTGACGATGTGTGACTGAAAAATCTATGGGGTATAAGTGAATTTGCGGTGATTTTGAGAAAAGTGCCCTCATAATTGATCGTGTGCCTACATGTATTAGGAAGTTGTCGAGTGATTTGATGATATATCGAGTTACACGTTTCAAGTTTGTTTATATCCTTTTGCCACCAAATATACGAGCTTACATAAAAACGATTCTTGTACACAACACAATTTCGATAAAAATGTTATTTGTACTCCTTGACCTTTTCAGTCATCATGTGTGATAAATGTGATGAATTTAATTTGAATTTTTTGCTAGGTGTGTAGTTTGAGACTTTTTTGGCTTTAAGTTGATTGAAGGTTTTTTTTGTAGAAAATATAAAAAGAGTCTGTTAGTTCAGTCGTAATATTTCGTCTTTGTTTGACGTTACTTAGCAACAGATTTGAAGAAAATATGAGAAAAATTAATTGGAATAATTTTTGATTTGAATTTAATAAAACAAAAGCTTGAAACCAAACGTCAAATCATTCACTGTTTTGTCGTTTTTTTTTGTTTAATGTAAATTGTAAAATAGTTGACATTATATCTACAGAAACGTTTTATCACAATTTAAATCAAATAGAGGTATTGCAATTGTTTAATTTCTCAAAAATCATATGGTGACTTTCAAATTTAGAAAAATTTTATAATGAAATTATATTTCGAGTGAAAAAGCACTTGAAATAATTTTGTTTTCATAGAAAGTAAAGCAACTTCAGTGCTAATTTTTCAGAGAAAATCGTCTTAAACAATTACTTAAGAACTGTTATGCTTGAACGAATGAGTTTAAAAAGGAAAACTTCCGCTAAGTGCAACTGTGAATTTTTTATTACATATTTTCATTGTCAAGCACAAATGGAAACGTCAACTTTTATCAGAACAAAATACAAAAGAAAATTTCTTAAACAAATTTTCAATAACATATTTTTCAAAAAACTCATTTTAAAGATATTTTTTCATACATATATCAACAAAAACCAAAACAATCGAAAACCATTAAAAAAAATATTGAAAAAAACCCTTCCATAAAACATATCTATCGACTATCCTAACCTACACGCACACGTTTCGTTGTTTCTCCCGTCTATTAACACGTGACCCGAATGCGTGCAGTTTTCCCACGGCCCACCCTGTACTTTTGCACGCAAATACGTACGTATACAGGGTGTGTTGTTCATTTGCGCCGAAAAAGGTTCTCGGGGGCCCGTTTCCGCTAATTCACAATAACTCGGCGCGAAGATATCGCGAAAGCGCGCTCGAGACGTGCGATTAGGTGCCGGAATGGAAAATTCCCCGGGAAATTCGGAAAATTCGCCGGAAAATACTGGCGAAGGCCCACGGGGTCTGGGGGAGAAAAAGTTGCGAAAGCGTCGGTTTTTACGTAATAAGGGACTTCGTTTCGTATTCCGTCAGCTTGCTGAGATAAAACGTTGGGAAATTGTGTGTGTGTCTATGTATGTCCGAGTTTTCCGAAAGCGAGTTGTTTATATGAGGCGGTTTGCTAATTATCCGAAATTATTGTTTTTTTTTCATATTATAAATGATGATTGAAAAGGCCGAGGGATACAAGTGACATCGCAGTGATTTCGAGAAAAGCACGTTCAAATTTGACCATGTACCTACATTTATTAGGAGGAGGTCGAATGATTTGATGATATATTGAGGCACACGTTCCGAATTTGTTTATATTTTATTGCCACCAAATAAATGAGTGAATAAATGAGAAAACTCAATTTTGGCGAAAATGTCATTTGTATCCCTTTGCCTTTTCGATCGTCAAATATGGTACTTAAATTGATTCATAATTTTCGCGCAGGGCGCATCTTGTATGAACAGTGTAAGGAACACGTGGTCTTTTCAAAAGTCATGATTCAATTGGGGTCACGTGTAATTATTTATGTATATTGAGAAGAAAACTTTTGGAAAGGTACTTGTTTTTTGCATTGTTTATCCCTTTTTAAAAGTCATGATTCAATTTTGTCTGTGGTAAAAATTTACATTCTGTAATTTCGAGATTTTTAAGTAATTATTTTAAGACTTTGTTATTATTAATTATTAGTAAGACTTTTCTATAATAAGAAATTTATTATGATTTGTTTTTATTTAACTCTTTTTTTTCAATTTTTGTACTTAAAACATTATCAAAATAAAGAGCACAACTGATTGACGTAATTTGAAATTCAATTTCGATGTTGTTTACAAACTCATTTACTCTATTTATATTATCTTAAAATGATAAATTTAAAATTTTCTTGGAAGTTCGTATTTTCGTTTAAGTCTTCTTGTTATTTTTTTAATAACGGAAATTTAATGTCTATTTTCCCAGTGAGAAGGGTAAACTATTTATAGAGAGAGATATTTCAGAAACGACCCGAGGACTGCGAAAAAACATGTTTGTAATTTTAAACATATTTTTTCAATCTCTTCAAAATAAACAATTTTATAATTAAGCAAATAATATCTAAAAATAAAATCATACTCAGATAAATCCTCCATACACACAACATATAATATTAACGCCAAAGCACTCAAAATCTCAAACTCAATAACATTTCCATTAACACTCCATCGACGTAACTAATATACCTAAATAGCCCATATTAATATACACTCACATAAAAAATACATAAATCAACACATTCACCATTGAATCGACACAACATTGATTCATTATAAAGCTACATAACCTCACATCCACAATGTACATTCAGAAGTCACTTCAGTCCAGTCCCCATAGACTAGACACAGAGGTCCACCTCTTTCATTTGTCATCCTTCACAGAGTTCCAACTGGGGAATCCGCCCCGGGCTTCGTCGTGGGGCCCCGGGAATCCGCCCCATAGACACCCTTTTTTGCAGAAATACGGCTTTGTTCAATGTTAATTGTGGCCAATGGCCGTTGCATTGATTAATACCCTTGCACCTCCCCTAGGGGATGAACTCCCTTTCTATCGTATTCATCATTTCATTGTTAATGAAGGGGGATGTGACATTTCGATAATTTACAGTTTTTATTGACTCAATTCATTAAATTGTTTATTTTGAATTTAATGGCGAGTTTTATGAAAACCGATTGTTTTCATGTTCTATTGTTAGGTCTTATTTTTATTGTTGTATCTGCCAAGAAAGAATTCCCATGTTTACTAAAGTACTACACGATTGTCCGATTTATTTCTTCGATCCGCTCGCCAACATCGACAAAGTCAAATCGCACAGCACGAATACATGTAAAATAAATAAATACGAAACCTTACGATAGCAATACGGCCTGTTTATTCGAAATCAAATACGTCGAAGCAAGAAGACGAAAGCAAACACGAACATTCGCAATACATATCACTAAGTACCTACGTGCACACGTATATAGAAAATAGAAAGAGCACAAACGCCACGGCCAGGTATCGTCTTTCCGTGTTTTCCTTCAATTTCAACCCTTTCTGGATGAAAACAGCTTCGAACACGTATAAGTATATAAAGTAGAAGAAAAGGTAAAAGAAATCATCGCCGGGACCGCATCTATTATTCATGGCTTTGTCTTCGCACAGCACAATACCTACGCTCAGACGCCCGGGCGTATTTTTTCCTAGACTCGCCCAATTCCTCTTTCGAATTTTTTCCTCGCTGGTAAGAAAATTGATATATTCGACCGGACCGTGAGCCACTTCTGGAGGAGCAGGTGGAGTGTACAAGCCACTTCAAAAATAAAAAAACTAGAGAGGAAAATCGTCGGCCGTATAAGGAGTTTCGGACTAACGACCCGAAGCGGACCGTCATTATGCGAGACTCGTTTCCTACCCTTCGGACACTCGAAAACCATATTGGCCGTGAACTGTATGACGATTTTGATACTTTTAAAAGCACCCCGAAAGATACTGGCTCGAATTCGCCTCCGGAGAAGGGTCGTATCTTCGTTTTTATGTGCGATGAGAGTTGTGTACGTGGCTCACTTTTGGTAAACACCCATACGTTATATCGAGATGTTGCTTGGAAATGTATAAGGTTATTGCTCGAGGTTGAATCGTGATTGAAATTAAACATAACCTTAGTAAATATAATGAAAATCAATGTATTTGTATTCTTTCGTTTGTGTCTTATGCACTTATGTATTGCATATTCGATCACTTTGATGAAACTTTTAAGTCATTGTGAGCATACCTTTGAAGTTTTCTAAATCAATATATTTTCAATCATACGATTGACAGGATTTTAAGTGTGGATTTTGCATGTCAAGTTGTAGCAAACATATTTAGCGTGGTTAATTTTATATAATAAATTATATGCAACAGTTCACAATCAACGTAAATTCTTATATCTCGAACAATGAGTAACGAAAATTAACAGAAAATTAATTTGCTTGCATAAGTATCTAAAATTAAATGTAAAAGAGACTAACTTTAATTAGTGATTTCCTTAATTCTTAATTCAAGTAATATTGAACGTATAATAGAATGTTAAAAAAACCTTTTAATTTGAATTAATCGAAATTAGACTGTTAAATTCGGTCGGGGTCTCAAACCCATTTAGCGTTTTCTATATAAAGGGTCCGACCCGCAGAATTTGTAATTTAAAACGATCAATCTCTGAGCGTTTAAAATAATTTGGCTTAAATGCTTTTTTGTCGAGTGTCCTCGGATTTACATTCTGGAGTGAAATGCTTAAAAGTGCGAGCAGTTGAGACTAACCAGCGACGTTAAGCGCCCATACAAAAGTAGAACAAATCCACTTTAAGATACGTGGTCGGGACCTCGTTTCTAAAGCTTTCCATATTCCGAATCTAGGTTGTAGGGACAAATCTAGATTTATAGAAGCTTATTTTGCGACAAATTTGAATTTTGAATTTTTCCTTATCTTCCATCCAGTCGTTATATTATTATCTTTAGTATGTTATGTATGTATGTATCGTATTGACAATTTAAATGAAAAATAATATAATAATTAACTCGTTTTTTCAATTTTCAGGTTCACACATTGCAAACGATGTAATAATATTGACTGTTGATAAAATAAATTCAAAATAATTTAAAAATCTATTCGCGAGTGTTCATTTATTTTTTTCAGTTTGACGTTTCAATTTCAATGTACGCTCGGTATTTTTTTCCGTTGTTTCAAAATTGTTCGATTTTATCTCAATATTAATTCTAAATTGCATTTCATATAATAATAATGAATGATAAATAAATACGATCAGCGCGTAATATAATAATTATCATATAATAAAAATGTGAAATGTGTTAAGAAAAAAAGCAGAGCAAAAGTGATGTGAAAAAGTGATAATACAAAAGTTCTTCAGTGTGTCGACAAAAATCAGCACAATTTCTTAATTGTGCATATTGCAGAAATTCAGCATCCAACTACAAAACAACGAAATTCGCTGAGTTTCAAGTAGGTGATTATTTTTTTAACGGTTATATCGATACACATTGAAAAAAATTCAAAAACAAATGACAAAACCAAATTTTTCCATATATTTTATTTTCAATATTTAACTCTAATATGCTCGAACGTAATTTTTTTGAACAATTTCTATATGAATTCGCGAGATTTCTTATGCAAAACTGCCGTGAGAAGTTTTCATTGATTTTCACTAATTAATGTTTTTTTACTTAAAATATTTTTAAATAATGTGAATCCTATTATTATATAGATGTTTTACTAAAAATTTGCATTTTATTGAATCAAATTTGCACATATAAAAAAAAATTAATTCACCCAAATCAGAGATTCTAGGGCACTTTTCACACTCGAATCAATAAAATGTAATAAACATTGATATCGATCGATTTGAATACACATTTCACCGATCTCAACCAAAAATCCACCCAATCAACACAGACACACATTAATTCACCCAAATCAGAGATTCTAAAGCACTTTTTACACTCGAATCCTATATCAGTGTGAATAAATCAAAGGTTAATCTTCGGCACGGCTCGCGAGGACCCGGCACGCCTCGCAACCGGATCCGATGCAGGATAATTGAATCCTCGGCTCGAATCCGGCTCCGGATCCGACTGTTATTCCGCAATTATATATTTCACCTGAAAGTGCCCGAAGGTGTGGGAATGGAAAGCTAGCATGAGGTGGTTTTAGGGGTGGTTTTCATGGGGGTGGTTTTGCGAAAATCATCTTTGATCCGGGCCGGATCCGCGTTCGAGCCGACTTAATGAGCTTTTACGGAACGCCGCGCCCGAGAGAATCTTATTAACTATTCTAGGTGTTTTGCAGATTTTTTTTATTGGGTTGATGTGATTGTGAGTTTTTTTTTTTTTGAGTTTTGAATGTTTTAGTTGAGTTTTGTGCATAAATAGATTGTTAATTTTGGCTTGATTTTTCGATTAGGTATCGGTAATAAATATTAAGCAACTGATGTCGATCGGGTCTTTGATATTTTTAGTTATGATTTAAATTTAGGTTTCAATTATTGGAAGTTAAAATGAAACATAATCGAATCTTTTTACGATGTAAATAACAAATCGTGGATATTTCGGAAAATTTAATAACATTATCGATGTTTCCTTATTTTGCATACAGTATTGAACTAATTCGGTCCAACTCGTGTTCAAATTTATGAAAAAAAAAACATTCAAAATGTATTTTGAAATAAATAATCTTTATTCTTTTAGTTGAATGAGAAAGATATATTTTATGCAAACATTATAAAGAATTTCAAATTAAAAATACATTATTTTTTTAGAAACTCATTTAAATAACCTCCAAACTGAACCGATTAAAGACCAATTGTTTAATTGTTGATTTAGCTACTTAAACGTGGTTTAATTTTTTTTCTTACAGAATTTAATAGAAATAACTACTATTATAATTAATCGGTAAACAATAATCGAAAAATCGGGGACAGTAATAAGTGAACAAATAATTCATGTTGAAATGGTCATAAACTATATTCACAAAAACATGCTTAAACTTTCAACCCACCAGATAATCTAACCTTTTCTACGTACGTTCATACATATTTCATACGACACGTGCATTTCCTTCATACATGAATAATACGCTAGAGACTATTTCGTTCAGCAAAAGCACACATTTATTACGTTCGCTAAAATTCGTCGTCGCAGCTATAAAAATACCTAATTTAATTTAGTCGTTTCGTCGTTGTTTTTTTTTCGACGCTTTTCATATTTACCGCGTAATAAACCGGCATGTTTGCAACCGTGTTTGCTCACAGTGTCGCAACCTGTTAAAGCCGAATGGATAATTAATCACGTGAAAAAGCTTCGTCACGTGCTTCATGATATATTATTATCCATTTTGAATGAATCAAAGATTATGTGTTACAATGAAATGAGTGAGCACAATAAAATGTTTCATTATGTCAACAACTCATATAAGCCGGAAGTATAAACAAATTTTTAATTTATTTGGACTCAATGTTTATATACGAATTTAAAAACATAAATAATAACCTTTTCATAATCTCCAGCTTTTTTTTAATCAATTTTTCCACCCGACAATCTCCAATAACACAACAGCACATAGTATGACGCAAGAGCCAACTTTACAACTCTGCGCCGGTGTTTATGGCCGTCGAAGCCATGAAATTTTAAACATCATAACTTGATGAGTTCATGAAGCTGCCGCAGCCCAGAATCCACCCCAAATCTACCCCGAAAACAACCCTCTTTCACCCCAAAGGGGGCGAACGCTACCCCTAATCTAATAAGCACTATAAAACGAGGTGAGCTCGTCAGAGCTGAGGCTCTCGCATAAATATTTTCAATTCGGAAGAGAAATTTGAGGTTTTTTTTTGTTGGTTTTTTGAGTTTTTGTTCGCTCTTCGAGGGTGCGGTTCGAATAGAGGGTGGTTGTGGATTTTTTTCTCTTCGCGAAGGGGTTTTGACGTCTGGGGCGCAGATGGCGATGGTAATTTTTAATTCGGTTTTTTTGTATGTTCGAAGGAAACATGTGGAAATTATTATATTTTTAGATTGTATACATGTGTGTAATTTATTTTTCTTGAAATAATAATTTCCATTGAAAAAAAATACTAATGTGTTGTACACAAAATGTACAATAATTTTCTTTTTCATTGAAAATATGATCAAAATTTTATTTAATTGAGCTACTCTTAACATATTCAAAATGAGTCAATAAAAAATATTAAAAAATCATAAAATTTTCTAATTCCAAATATTTATTCAAATCAATCGATTCAAATCATTTCATGCATTATATGCACATCGGTACATATATCACTATTTTATAATTATTTTTTTTATATAACTAAGCATATACCTTTAAGCTTGTTATATACGAACATTTTTTAATACACTACCCAGTAACATTATACACTGTGACCAAGATCAATACTGAACAGTGGTCCCCCGTAATGCCAAGCAGTTTGGCACGGAAACATCGGCACTAGGTGCCAAACACTTAATAAACTCACATATTTCACACACATAAATCCGAATTATGACTCTGTGTACACAATGCATGCATTACTTCACGTTAACATTATTCCTTTTTACGCCACACGCTCGCAAAATCCCCGAACATAAATATGAACGATATCGAATAATGTTTAGTAGTCAATTTTTTTGTTTTTTTTTTTTTTATATTTTGCTTAGTTAGAATACGTATGAAGCTGTTTTATATAAAAGAAACATGTGTGAGGAAAAAAATACATTCGAGGAACGTTTCCGTACGATCTACATTGAATTCTGATTGATGCGATAAAACGATAAAATTATTCCAGCGTTACATCACGCCGTGGAAAATCTTGTTCTTGAGAGCAGGTCTCGAAGAATTTTCTCTTTGTGTAACGTTTTCGAGATGAAAATAATAATAAAAAAAAGAAAGGAAAATCGAGCATATTACATATATCATATCGGGTGACCCAAAATATGGAGAGTTTATCTCGCAGGCTATAAAAGCTGAAATTTATGCACTAACATATTATATGTAATAAAAAATAGAAATTTCTACTTGAATTGTTGATCGCAAACGTCTGCAAAAACTCAGCATATTTACATACGAATCTCTATATTGATATTTTATTAGTATATATAATTCGGTGGCTATATAATTTTAGTTCATACTATCATAAAAATTAACGAATATAGCAAATATCAAATACTTTATTGATCAAAAACGATTTGCTTAAAAATGTATCTCATCAGTTCAACTCAGTATAATGAATTATTAAAAAAAATGCTTATAATTTGTCAGCATACAATCAATTTCTTATGTTTAATAAATATTTTAACAAATAATAAAATATTTAATAAAATAAAATACAACATTCACACACTATCGATATAGGTACATAAAACCGAAAACATTCGTTCAACGACCCGCACACGAAACTACACCCACACCCAAAAACCGTAATACGAATACCCAATTTATTCGATCCGGACTATTCTTTTAGGTCATCCGCTACTTAGATACATCCCCATAAATACGATCGAATGAAAAAAAAAGTCGAAGGAACCTGAAAAGGGAGAAAAGAGGCCGCGTTCATCTCGTCTATGGGCGCGCGTTTTGTTTTACGTGTTCGAAATTTGAATCAATCGCCCCTTCAGGAAAACGGTATGGGGGTATATGAGTGTGGGTATTCGAATTTCCCGGGAAAATTTCGGTGGAAATAAACGGCGGACGCGTTTTTATTTTCATTTGTTTGATTGAAATGGGATTTGGAGAGCGCGGCCCCGCCAAAATATTTGTAGGAAAATTTCCGGGTTGATGGAAAACGGGTCGTTTTAATACGTTTTTCCGCGCTTCGATCGATTTTCTTTTATTTAGAGCGGTTTTTAGGCATATGGGGTTCGCTCGGAGAAATTTTTATTTTTTAATTCGAGGCTATTAATCGGGAAATGATCATTTAATCTATGGAAAATGCATGTCCACAGAATCAAAATTAAATTTAAACTAACGAAAAATCAACTTTTCATTTATACGTTTAATCGTACAAAGAATTCAAATCAGCCGTATAGATTGAATTACGCTGTGTAAATAATAAAATTAAAACGCCGTTCGGAAAATTCGCATGTTTCATTCATTGAGATCGATTTATTCCCGTTGAGAATTCCCTTTTATCGATTAACATCGGGGGTTTTATTTTATATTAATTCACTTTGACGTCAGTTGTACCTGAAAACTACGTTCATTGTTCTCGGAAAGGGAACAGCAGCATTTTTCCTTTGACTATCGAAGAGAAAGAAAAACTAGACAAGGAGAAATTTAATTACACTTTTTTTCGACGAATTTCTCTTTTTTGTTTGATAAATTCAATTTTAAAATATACCTTTTTTGTATTCTTTTAATGAAATTTCTAAAAGAAGAATACTAAGAAATTGAAAGACATTCTGAGAAATATCATAAATGTTAGTCTTTGTAAATGTATGGTGGAATAAATTCATAGTGATTCAAATTAAAGCATTGTTCCATATATCTTACCATTACTATATTACATAAATTTCATTTGACGACTGAAAAGACCAAGGGGTACAAGTGATTTTGAAAAAAATGCGCTCAAAATTGATCATATACCTACATGTATTAAAAGGAGGTCGAGTGATTTGATGATACGTGTATATCTCAGCACACGTTCTAAATTTGATCATATCCTTTTGCCAACAAATATATGAGAATATATAGAAGCTATTCCTGTACATATATCAATTTCGGTAAAATGTCACTTGTACCCCTAGACTTTATCAGTCATCATACATTTTTATATCTACAATAAATAATTATCGCCTCATCAAACTCCAACCAAAAACATCATACGACATCACCTAAGCATGACATCATTTAAAACAGACATATTTTCTCATCACCCTGTAGTATCTTCATAGTTCTTCGGTCGACCTGACCACAAACCCTCAATTCGAAAACCTCAAACAGCCTCCGGAACAAAACATTATCACAACCGAAACACAAAGTCGTCGACGCATTTTTGAACCCCGTGTAGCACGTGCTCGTCCCGAACGAACGGCCGCATTACGAAAGTTTCTCGAGACCGGGTGGGGCACAGAAAGAGGCTCTCCTACGAGGTACAGGGTGGTCCGAAAGCCCGCCGATAAACACGCTAGAAACGAGGGCTTTAAGCAGTTTAAGCCTGACAAATGAGGCCCCGCCAGGATTCCGCCCCGGGCAAGGTGAGCGAGGATCAGCCCTAAGGAATTATTATGGATAAGCGCTCGGGGGAAGGAAGGGTGCGTCGCTTTTTAATGTGTGCGGTGGGCATATAAAAAAAATGTCGTTTGGAAGTGCGTTAGATTTTTATTATTATGTTAAATTTTTAGAAAAAATTATCGTGCGTGATGTGCTAAGTACGTGTCTGGATTGCAGGGTTGGATTAGTATGAATGAAATTACAGTAGAGACTCGATTTTTTGGATTGTTTGAAAATTTAAAAAGTGACGATTTTTACTTTAAACAATTAAATTCGTTACATTTCACGATAGTTTTGAATGATAAAACGCATAAAACTTTTGCTAATATTTTATATACAGGAGCAGTTCAGAATTCAAATTTCACCTGTAGTCGAATATATCACCTTTTATCGATTTTTTAATTGATGACTGAATAGCACAAAGGTTGTAAGTAACTTTTTATATTGAAATTGAAAATGATTCTGTATCTTATAAAAAAACATTTTCTGTACTTAACTCAATTTCGATAAAAAATAGGTCACTTGTACGCTTTATTATTACTATCAATATTTAGTATTACTATTCAGTCATCAATTAAAAAATATTTGAGATTGAAGCTATACTTTAATCTGAACAAAAATAGTGATTCTTATTTAATATAATGTAATTGGGTCTCTTTCAATTATCTTATTCCGACCGGATTACCTTCATCCCCAATTAGTTCGAATAATACAGCTTCTAGTGTAACTGTTTAAATATAATCAGATATTTTTCAAAAAAAAATTCAGTCAATATCAATAAATAACAAAAATTCGATTAAAGTTGGTGATTGAATAAAAAGTTAATTTGAATTAACGTCGCTTTCGGGAAGAACTAATGATTCAAGTGAGTAATGTCTCTTTGCTTAAATTTAATTCAATTAATGGTTAAAGAATAGGGCGCTTAATCCGTCGTAATTGATTTGTGATAAATTTGATAAATATTCAAATGAGATGGATTTACGGTGATGAATTGCACTTATCTAAAATAGACGAGGGTTCGTTAAGCCATAGAAAAAACACGTAATGCACTTAAAAAAAATGCGAACGAGTTTCCATATAATTAAACGTCGCGCTTTTTACATGACTTAAATAATTACAGTGTATAAAATTTTCCTATTCAGCTTTAATTTTTTTGCAAAAAAAACGATAACCTAGATAGATACGATTCAACAATCTTAACGATGATAACTTTTTTAAAGAAGAGCTCAATTTTTTTCAAATAATTATACATCGATTAACTTTCTCAACCGAAAAAAAAAACAAAACAGAGAAGCATTATACAAAGATAAGCGAAACTCAAACGATTACTCTTATTAATGTTCCCAGAAGCTTAAGAGCGACAAAAAAGGCCAACTTTTTATTGTCTACCCCGGAAACGCTTAAAGGTGAAGATACCGCCTTTGAAAACGCCCCAAAGCAAAATTCACACTCGAACCGATCCTCAACAGACCGACTGCCTTTCAGAAGAATATCCAAAATTTTGCACGAATGTAGACAAATTTTAGAGTTTCACACACGGAATCCGTATTTCGAACAGCCCCATATAAAGTCGTATACGCGAATCGGCAACGGCAATCGAATAACGCAATAGTCGTTCGCGATTCGAGAAAATCGCACGCGCTAAGAAGGTTTCGAACTAAATTGTGAGCTAACTCGGTACGAAAGCTCGATATTGTTCCGATTCCGAATCGAATAATCGACTTTTATGCGACTGAGAAACGTTCCGTGATGACTTTTCGCGATTTAATGCGGAAATTTTCCGACGTATTTTCCTCCCCAGCGAAGTTTTCTAATCGTTACGGATACGACATTGGATTTTCTATATAGGTGAACTATTGTGACTCTTATTAGTTTCCTGATATTAGGTTTTATATAGAAAATTTTGTTTATATCACGATCAAATCTTTAATGTTGCTAAAATCATGTATATAGTAGATGTGTAAAATTCTATCCAACTCTGTTCGTAACTTAATACAAAGTTATAGCTTGATAAAAAAAAATCTCAGTCTGACTAATGTTTAGTTTATATACTAACAATATAATAATTTTGGTATTAAATTCACTGTAATTTCAGTATAATTACATATGAATTCACAGAATCATATGCACACATATGAAACATCAAAACTCATGCAATTCAACATCCGCACCCAACTTAAATCCAATACCAAATACAAATTAAAACCTCAAACTTCACACGCTTCACACAAAACAAATTCCAAAACGAAACCTTCAATATCCAAACAAAAACCCACCTCCACTCAAAGACTAACTATCAACGAATACATAAATCCAAACCGACATCGCATACAACGTGTACAAACGAATGCATGCAACACACAAAGAGAGCTCGGGAACCGCGCACCAGATGCCGCCGGAACACATATTTTAATAAATTATTTAAATCAGAAGGCCTCCACGGGGTTGGGTTGGGTTAGAATTGGGCAGTTTGGGAGTTTGGGCTATTTTTCAGCCTTGCCGATTTTCGGGCACCGGCTGACACAAAAGTTGTCACCGAGAGGAGAGCGCCTGAACAAATTTGACAAGGTGGCCGCCAGGTGTGGGCGAAGCGGTCCGCACATAACTCCGACGGAGATTTTCCCTTCGGATTTTGGGAAAATCTGCACGCTTTTCCTACCAGGGATGTATTAAATGACTGAGGAATATCCGTCGAGAAAGATATTTTCGTATTCGAACGATTTCGGTCGAAATTAGGTCGAAAAAAATCGATGTCTCTCATTTGAGAGTTAGTAAAGTTAAATGGGTAAAAATGTATGGAATTGTACCTAAGAATCAATTATTATCAATCTAACTTCATTAAAAAGCTTTTTTTGTAATGTTTATTTATTGTAAAGGGAGTAATTTTCAATTCACTATGAGAAAAAAATTATAGCTAAAAAACACCTACCTGGTTCTCGTTTTGCAAATGGGCATTTCATCATGTGCCTAGATTTTGACGTAAAATACACCTTATTAACAATGTTTAAATTATTGTGAATCGACTTTTAAAACGTTTTTTGATGATTTAACTTACTTATTGTTAATAAAGAAAGCAACAAGAGGATTTTTTTTTTATAAACTACTTTTTTTTTCTAAGAACGAATTGAGATTTTTTTAACAATAATAAAATACATCTCTTAGATTTTTTTCTTAAAAAAACTTATCAACAACATATGCCTCGTTATTATTAGTCTCTAAGTACCATTTGCTCATTCTCCTTTATATGTCAAAATTAACATTGAATTTATTAGATTTAATAAATGTTAAAATACTATTGAGTAATATAAAAATCCTATTGAACATAGTCGAACGCAAATCCTAGAATATTTCAAAATGAAAGTATATAGGTTGACTTACACCACTGTTAAAAAAAGAGAACAAATATGAAGCTCTCGATATGATGTAGCAGCCCTGTTTTCCATATATTGAAGTTTCGGGAAAAGGGAAAAGGTTCTTCTTTGACTGGGCGAGCGATTAAACATGTACCGGGGTTAATTGGCGACGAATCAAACAAGCCACAGTGCCGCGTTTCGTTCAAAGTTTTTTCCGTGTTTGAATTATAATTTTAAGGGTTGAAGTTCGTTTTTTGGCTGTGATGAAACAATCTGTGTGACTTTCGACATAATCATTGTTTATTTTACCTTTGTGTTTTGAAAATTTGGAGGTTGAATTAATGCTTAGTTTTCGTTAATCGACGGTAATGTTAAAAGTTCTTGAATAAGTCGATTCACTATAATATCTAAATTAGTTCAATTGATAATTATTTTGAATTATTTATAAAAAAAATCTATTATATTCATATGAACACAATATTCCAGCTTAGCGCTTTTAACCACGAGGAGAGCTTACTGCAGCGAAACAAAAGATTTATTCACCAATAACATTTACAACACAATGCCATCCATATTACGAAACTGCTGTATCTGAATACACAATAACTTCATGCTGAATAAAAGAAATCAGAACAACCCTTCCTTCCTTCCTTCCGCTTGGATCCGCAGGCAACACACTGTACAAGTACACGCCCAGCTTGCAACACACTCCACATACGAAAAATTCAATATCGCACACACGACACCCGAACAAAAGTGCACATCCCCGATACTGATCGAGACCGAATCTCCCCGAAACTGTAAAAAGTCTATTCGAAAAACAAACTCGGGGCAGTAAAATCGAACGAGGTTCGAGTGGGAAAGCCCTGCGTGTTTCGCGTTTATTGGCAGTAAAAATTAATATGCAAAACGGTTGTTTCGCTCACCGGTCTATGGGGGGTTGAAAACACACAATAAAAATCGACATTTATTGCGCCGTAACTCCGGCTTTCCTCCACGTATGGGATAGAGCAACGAAGGTTCTAAATGTGTGGCTCGCAATAGCCGTGTTTTGTGTTTCTTTCATTTCATATGTAAAAAAAATCGATTTAATTATTAAGAAAATTCTTGAATTATTGTTGAAAAATCATTTATACTCTAATTTTATCCAAATTATTAACGAATTTTGAAAAAAAAATAAGAAAGACGTTAATTTTTTTTTTCATGGATTATACAATATTATTTATTTCAAGGTGAATTCACATATTGCTATAGTCATTTGTGCTGCCATTTTCTTTCTTGTTCTTACTTTTGCATCTATCACTTTCTCGTATATGAGAATGAAAGATCTTAAGGTGTTAAACATAATCATGCTTATCATTAAATGAATTTGAAAATAAAGTTGAAAAAATATAAGAATTTTATTGACGCTATCAAGCATAATCACATTTATCACTAAACGAACTTCTCATAATTTCAAAAGAAAGATAATGAAAATGAAGTTGAACGTACTTTATAATTTATTTTGAAAAATAGTTTTAACTACGTTTTGTAAATTCCATTAGATATGCTTTTAATGTTTTATGAAATATTTAATGAATTTATCTCATAAACATTCTAAACTGTTTAAACCTAAATGAAATTTTCGTAAATAAAATAATAGATACATACGTTAAATATTATTTAATTTAAAGTTTAAATCAATATCACTTGAATGCTGTCTCATTTTTCAAATTTAAATTCGTGAAAGTCATTTGTAAATGATCATTTATAAATTTTGCAAACTAATTCACTTAAGAATGAACATCATTAAGTATCTTTTTTCGACATTTCAAAAGACAAAAAATCAAAATAATATATTTTATTTATTAACGAGTCTGAAAAAAAACTACTTGAAGTAGAAAAATGTTGAAAACCCACCAAGAGATACCCAACAATACATTCGAGCAGATATCCCCCGTTCTGCATTTCCATTCCGTCGAACCCCTTTTTGCACGGTTCGATTGTCGACCCGGCTCGTATACACTTCATAACGAAAAATACATCGGTTCTTTATCGAATTTGAATAAATATATCGTGTTTGTGTGTATCTCTTCGGGCATTGTGAGCACCGCTCGTATTTCGTACGTGAGAAAATTGCTTTCCATATTTCATGTGGAGAGCGCGACGCCCGAAGTTGTAGAACTTCCGTATATTAACGCGGAATTTATTACTGTTGGGTTTTTCGGTATGTTTTTTTATACTTTTTGCGCTAGTTTACGAATATGAAATACCGTTCGGGAAGTTTCCGTTAGAGTTTGTGCAGGGACGATTAGGCTTGACATTTTTCAAAGTTAGATTTTTCGAGGATTAACATATGGTTTTGGAAGTTTTGCGTCTATTATGAAAAAAATAATATATTCTTTCATAATATAATAGAATTGAAAAATATATTTTTCGATTTTAAACTGAAAGCTTTTTTAGATTGAATCGTTGAAAGTATAAAATTATGCTCTATTGTTTTTGAATTCGTTAACAATGAAGTGTTATACATATAACGACTGAAAAGACCAGTACAAGTGATTTCAAGAAAATTGCACTCAAAGTTGAGTATGTACAAGAACATGTATTTGGAAGAGGTCGAGTAATTTGATGATATATTTCGGTACACGTTTCAAGTCCGTTTATATCCTTTTGTCTCCAAATATATGAAACGATTCATGTACTTAATTCAAATTCAGAAAAAAAATCACTAGTATCTCTTTGCTTTTACAGTCTTCATATAATTTTTATCAAATATTTTCATTATTTTTTTTGAATTAACAATTTTTCTATAATGCACTCAAAAATCTTTCAAAACTAGCAATCAAATTTATGCATTATCTCTTAAGCATGTGTAATCAGTTTTTGATTCAATACAAAATATACGTATATTCATATCAAATTGAAAAGAGAATTATGAAAATTATACATTTTTATGATTATTTATTGCCGAAAGAATTCACAATATGAAAAAAAATGATATTTTAATATCGCGAGGAATAAATACATTCAACGAGCGACACGGGGCAATCGTATATCATTTTTCCTGAAGGAATCGCCAGAATTAAGAACGTCGAAAAAAAATATACACACAGAGAGGAAAATCTGAAACCTTGTCATTTCGAAACGTCCGAAGGAAGGCAGCAAGAAAAAAAAACGCCAACTTGAATTATGGACCATTAGGCTGAAAAAATGCCTATGGCCGTAAACGTGTGGCAAATATATAGTATCCGTTCAGGCTTGAAAAAAATGAAAATAAATTTGAAATGCGATCGCGCCACCGCCGAGGGAATCCTCTCTTTATTATGTATAAGGGGGTGTGTAAAAACCACCCCGTCCGCGTTCGGAAACGCGACAACGAAAGAAAATTAATGACGTAATGAATCAATGGTTTGAAGGCGGAGATAACGAAGAGACAAGAAAAAAGCTCACGGGGTCGGGAAAACTCCGAGTTTTCCCTCAAGAAAATGGCCGCCTGAGGGAAAATTTATATATAAGGACGACAGAGACAAAGGGCGCGATAGTTCGGGCTGATAGATTCGGAGACGTGACGATGGTTGTGTGTCGCTTTCGAGGAAATTCACCTTCGGGAAGGAAGAGTTTTGCTCTCCATTGTCCGGTGTCGAGGAACCAATCCAATCTTCGGGGTGAGATTCGGTAGTAAAGTGGGTGGTAAAGGGGGTTGAAGGGTCGAGATTGCCTAAGGTTGTGTCGCTTTTGAATTTTTAGAATGTTTTAAATTTTAAAGAATTTATTTCGATCGTAGTATGTCGATTGGTTATATTCAATCTACGTAATGATAGTGTTAGTTTGTCTGTCTGTCTACGAGTTGAATGTAATACTCGAGTTTCTATTTGCTTTTAATTTATGGTGAAGATTGCAATGTCAATACGTCAACTTTGTTACTGCCCATCTTTCTGTTGATTCTTATTGAACTGTATTCTCGTATAACATAAAATTTTCTATCAGATACTTATGATTTTTAGATTTCATTTATAGAATTGTATGTCAAATATTGTAATAGGAATATTATTTCATATATTTTTATGAATTCACTCCTGTGACATGATAAAATGACACTTTTTTCTTCACAATAGATATTTCACGTTTGTATTTGATATAAAATATTTAAGATGGTTGACAAGAATTAGGCCGAAAATAATCTGTGATAACTTACATGCAGATTAAAATCGTGTTTTGAGCTGTCAACATTCACTTGACTATTGGCTTATGAGTAAAGAAAATACTATTCCTAGCTTTTAAAAATATTTTATTATTTTATACTTTTATGGATTCCGTTTTTCAAAAAATGGCCAAAAACATTTCAATTCGACCCAATTCGAAAGGCTCAACGGACTGAGTGCACAATCGCCCTCATTAATTACATTCGCCGTTTCCGCGACTCTCGAAAGCGTTTATTTTTAAATTCGCCGACCGTTTTCATTCAAAATCGAATCGAGCGAATTCCAAGAATACAAACGATTGATAAAATCTCAAATAGCCCCCGTTGAAAAAAGCGACGAAAAAAAAAATCACGGAAACCCGAAACCTTTCATCGCTAATGAATCGGCGCATTTTTCATACGGAGCGCAAACTTTCGCGTTAAAAAAATCGCTTTAGCCCACTATATATTCACGGACCGAAAAGAAAATGAATAAAAAAGTGATTTGGAACTGCTTCCCGATTCTGGCCACACGCTACACTCAACCCTTCCATCATCGTCCCCCGGAAAATTCCCAAAGAGGAAAAAATCCTCTAACACACATTAATATGGAGCGCAGCTCTAGAACGTATCCAATTCACGCTATCGCACATAACAAAGCCCCCTGTACACAACATATACAGGGGGAGCCGCAAGAAATTTCTAGGTCACCATCTCCCAGGCACTCTACGAAGAAGAGTCGAGCTTAACAAAATAAACATGATAAATACGCGAAAGCCTACATCTCTCAGTGTACAGGGTGCTCCGTTAAAACCGGTCGCTTTCTACAAAAAAAAATATATGTTTGTACGGTTCGTGTTTGCCAGACGTTTTGCCCGCCCACACTAAATAAAATGGGTGAAAAAATCGATGTGTATTATATAATGTATGTACAGGGTGTTTATAAGTACGTACATGTGTGACCTTTCTCGTTCGAGGTAATGGTTCGTTATGAATCCGATGCTTTTTCGCTCGATTGTGCCGACGGGCTTTCGAAAACCGCGGTTCGCTAAATCTACAAGCGCGTTAAATTTATATGGGGTATATTTTCGGGTGGATTTAGTGTCGGGGATGTTTTTTTCGCGTATTCGATTTTAATTGAACGAAAAATAATGTATAAATTGATAGATTTTCATACGAAATCGATTCGCGGATTTGTGTCGGTAGCGCGACTTTTGTACCGTAAGCGAAACTTAATTTCGTTTTCCGATCCAATAATTTACGTGAACGTAATACGGCATGTATACGATGCGAAAACAAGCCATGTTTCATCTGTAAACAGGCTGAAAGTTTTTCTTTTTGTATTTTATATATTATTTTTCGCTATTTAGAGTAAGCAAATAGTCGAATTTATCTAGGCGTGCACAAATAAAAGTGACGCAACCAACGTACACATTTGTAAAACGGCTCTGAGCACTTCGTTCGGAAACGAAAAGCGAAAAGTTATGTAAAATGTGTATGATGTCCCAAAATTGTATACATTTTTTTCCCAATTTTAATTTGTAAAAGTGAGCAATATTTGTATTGAAATGAATTCAATGTTCATGTACGCATGAAAAGCTTTGATTATAATTGAATAAATTAGTTGTTTGTGTTTCATTTCATTTGCATATTTAACTCAAATAAATCATTTGTTCGAATACAATAAATTCATATTTGAATCAAACACAATTAATGTTTGTAAATACATCATTTGAATAAAATATAAAATGTACAATACTTGATTAACAATCTATGCGTATATTCATAATAATATTTTAGACTATAAGACTTGTTTATTTTTATATTCAACGAAGGACATGTAATAATACAAATACAATATATAAAAATGAGTGGACCAATCATCTCATATCAATCAAGCAATTATCGCAACAAGAACAAAACTCCATATAGATAGTACAGCACTCAGAAACTTTCAATCATCCGATACTCGTTCGCAACAATCGACTATCTCAATCAACCCACACTCGCAACTGGAAAACAAACTCTGAAACACTCTATACTTTCCCACGAGAAAAGGCACAAAAAATAAGGGAAACTATCCCGCTACAATTTATTGCCGAATCGTCGCGGATATTTTCAGGTATTTTTCATATCTTCGTCCGATACGTGAGACCGTAAAAGTTTCGCTCTTATTTATCGCTGCACCGAGGCTTTTGTCACGGGCTGAAAAATACGAACGTTCGCGCCTTTTTTATTTTCATTATTTATTTTTCGGGCGCCATTTTTTACACCCCTTTTGCCGTAAAACCGGCGCAGTCTAATCCCGAAATCGACCGATATGCATATTAAAATATCCCCGTATCGCTTTCGGCGTCTGAATAATGAAAACTCGCGTTTTCCTTCCACACTTTCGATCCCTCTCATGAATTAGTCTCGGGAAAATTCAGAGGTTTTTTTTTTCGTTAAATAAAGCGTCTGGCATACGTTTTTTGGGGGGACCTTGTACTTTTTGCGCTCGCATTTTTTCGGATGTTCGCTCTCGTGTCTTTGAGATAAATTTGAGCACAAGATTGCTTCGCATAGCCTCGGGTGCGGACGATTCAATTATGTTTCATTGGAGAATCTTATAAAAGAGGATCGGATTCTTCGGATTTTCATAATTGTTTATAAATACATGTGATTTTTTTTCCGCGTGTAAAAAATTTGATTTCTTCGGAACTCATGAATAAATTTAATTTAATCAAAAATTTATCTGAATATGTATGTAGATATCGCCTAATATAATATTTGACGACTGAAAATGCCAAGGGGTAGAAGTGATTTTGCGGTAATTTCAAAAAAGATAACCATGTATTAGGAAGAAGTCGAGTAATTTGATGATATATCTGGGTACACGTTCCGAATTCATTTATATCCTTTTGCCACAAAATATATGAGTGTATATAGAAACAATTCCTGTACATAACTCAATTTTGACGAAAATATCACTTGTACCCCTTGGCCTTTTCAGTCATCATTTGAATATTTCGAAAAAACGTTAATTATTCTGTTGTTACAAATAACCCACTTGCAACCCCACTATAAATGTCCACAATTCCACCGGTGTATATAAAATCTTCAAAATTTAAATTGTAACGTGAATTATTTTAATTAAAATATTAAATTCTCATTTCTGTGTATTGAATTTTATATCTCTTCTTAAATTGTTCCATTTATTTTTAAAATTGAAAAGACCAAACATGAACAATATTACATTCTCGACGTTATTCCACTACAGATCTTGCAGTTCGATTCCCCGTTTCATACAATATTCCTGAATCCCTACCTCTGCACGATAAATATAAATGTTATATTTGAAAAAAATAACGCTGAAGGCTGTCAGGGAATGCGGTGGTAAAAAAGTTTCACACTTCCTGCCGAATCGGGTTGATTGAATGGGAAATCAATTCGATCCCTTTTGTGCGAATGTTTATGGGACGCCTCGGTATGGGGAAAATCCTTTATTTAGCCAAATCGAATAACGAATTCTGTATGGAAAGCGATTTCCCACTAATATTACTCAAATAAAACTTTTCCCCGAGGCGATTATTTTATTTGCCGTTCGGGGGAAAATCAAATAAAGTATGAAATTGGTTTTTTGCATACATTTTCACCGATCGCTTTTCGTTTTATGTTACGATCGTCTTGCACAAAGGTTGCACTGAAAAACATTCAAAGACGAAAAAACAATATTAAATTCAATATTTTGCTTTAATATCCCACTGTAGAAAATTTTAATTTCTCAAACCAAACTGTATTACAGTTAACTAGTGACTTATAAGCTCTACATTTACATGTCTCGTATCGATTTCGAATTTTACACAAAGTACGTGCATAAAGTTGGTAAATCTGAATCTATGCGAAAATTCAAAAAGCACTTAGCGCTTTAATGCCATTCGAATACTATTCTCATAATATCCTGGGAAATTTCGATGGAGTGAAATATTGCACAAGTTCCAGGATGTCGTTATGTATGGCGTCATTTATTTGAAACTTTTCTCCGATCGAGTTCGTCTCAATTTCGAAAGTTATCTTCGCATAATTTCTAATCTTTTTTATATAACCAATTTTGCAACGGGGGAGACCTTTTGCAATATCGACATTTCAGAATCGGACGAATCGAATTTCAATTTACGAGAGAAATATGTTTCGATATTACAGAATTTTTCATATTAAAAAATTCAGATTTTATACGAAAAAATATTTTTTTCTCAAACTTTCATATGAACATTTCAGCATCATTTTGAAAACATTCTTCTGCAGAACTCTCGAAACTCTTCAACAATTCATTCGAAAACCCCATAATATCTCATCTTTACACAAACTTCAAAACTTACACACACACCCATTCGATACCCTAACAATCGTAAGACTTGCAAAATCGCCTGCATTGCTCAACGTCATCTCTAAAACGGACGATGCATTTCACTCTCATATCTCAGCCATTTTTCAAAATGCACCCTATATACAAGTTGTACAATACGAAATGATTTAGTGCGCCCGGATAAGGACGAAAGTTCCAATTTACGTGAGCGCAAATTTTCCCGCCATAAATCGTCCGCTTCAAACTTCCGTAATTGGAAAAAAGTGTAATGTTCTTGCGGCTCCCGCACATAACCGGAGGGATGTTATTAAGTGTCCCACCACCCCCCATATTCTTCTCTTCTTCTTCATTTCTTATTTCAGGGGGTGGTGGGTGGTTGAAATCGCGGATTTTCCACCCCCCAACGAGATATGGAAGTGTCGTCTTCGGCCGGGGGGTGATTTGTTGGAGGCCGTTATGCGGCACTAATGAGATGTAAGGGAATTAATTTATGGGGTCGGTTTGATGAGTGTATTAAAATCGATTCGGAATTATGAGGGTTTTTTTAAGAATTATCGATTCGGTGTTAATTTTTTTTCAATGGATTCTAAGTGCTCTTTTAGGTGGATTCGGTTTTAGAGCATTTTCGATGAATGAAATTTTTATTTTTCAATCGGTTTTTTTTACGTATTTTTACAGATGGTATCGATTTTATCGGATCTTACTATTATTTTTGATTTCAATCCAGATTATTTTTATAAGACAATCATTTTTCATTTTTTTATCATTGTATCTTTGTATTTGAGTATCAATACGTACATAAGAACATATTAATTTTCAAATTATGTCATACGAAATACGCATACAAGTATTTTAATATCAAAAAATAAGCATAAAATTTAGAAAAATGATTAACACAATTTGAGTAATCTTGCTTATTTTAGTTTTACTGTTTTTTTTATATCACAGATTAATTATAAAATATTGAAAATTTTGTAAGCAAAATCAAACGCATCAATATGCTTCTATAAATATATTTCTAAAATAAAATAATACATCATCAAAAATGAAAAAAAAAACCTTTCCCACCAAACGATAAGATAAAAAACGACAAAATCGCGAGAATTTCACTTCGTTACAACGACCTTTAAAAAAATGTCCATTTTATACGAAACACGAGCGCAACACTCGCCGGAGATAAATCAGAAGACGCTCACACCTAAACGCGTTAAAAAAAAGAGCGCACAGACAGAGACAGACACATATACACACAGTTGAGAATAAAATAAAACCTAACCAGGAGAGAAAGAGCCTCTTTGGAAAATAAAAAGCCGAGAAACGGCGATTCGGCCGACATGACTGATGCCGGTCCCCATTCGCCATTTCTCGGCCATTACCATTTTTCGCGCCACTTTCCCGCCGAAAAAGCCCACGCCTCTCCCCCTCAGCCCCCTCTTTATAAGGGGGGTTGAAAAAAAATAATAATTCGCTAGGGGGGGGTGGAGTTTCGGATATTTTTCCCTTTGCATGCATAAATAAGGGCGCGATATCTCGGCGCGCCTAATGAGAGCGCGAGCCGACGTTTTGCAACAGCTGAGATTGCTTTTGATGGTTTTTTTTGCCGTTTTTTGAAATTGTCGGTTTTCAAAGATGTTAGTTTTTGATTGTTTTAATATTGAGTTTTATTTTTATAGGGATTTTCATTAAGAGTGATCGAGTTTGAAATTAAATAAAAAAAATTGCATGAGTTATATAAAAACAATTGTTTTATTTTATTATGATATCAAAAGAGTTTAATTTGAAAACGCTTTATTTTTATCATAACAATTTGAAAAAATTAAATTGAATCATATGAAAATAAAATTGAATATAATAAAAATTACGGAGAAATTGTTTGAGCAAATTTTTATAGTTCCATTTTTAAATTATTAAACATATAATTTATTTTTAAATTCATATTTCAAAAGAGAGCTTCTCTGTGAAAATCTCATTCAAGTTTTATTTTAATAGTATCTTTTATCTTCATTCTAAAGTTTTTCTTAGAAACAACTTTTTGAACTCGGAAAACGCTTCTGTGACAAATGCGTCAAAAGACAACCTAAATAAACGTTTTCAGTTTGCGACGACTTTGTTGCAACTTGCAAAAGCATTTATATCATATTTTAATGCTAAAAAGACAATTTCTTAAATTCAATTTTTCCATCCATCCAATACTTTTTTAAATCCAAAAACATAAAAACACTCATTCAATCGCACTCCCCAAAAACATAACCCTAAAAGACCGACACTATCCGCATCGCACAAATTGTTCCCGATTCAGATTCGCTCCGACCCTCAATAAAAATAAAAACAGACCCAGAAACGAATCGCGTGCTAAATTTTTACGAATCTTCCCCCGAAGATAAATCCGGCGAAGAGAGAGTGCACGCAATCTGATCGTCTCGTGCATCTACCCTTATAATTACGGGCCGTACGTCATCTCTAATATTTCGATAAGGCCCCGCTGGGTCCCATCTGAGTGGAAGACGCGAAATTGGCCAAAACCCCTCGGAAAATGGCCACCGAAGGTCCCCGAGGGCACACCGCGGAACCAGAAGGTACTGCCAGGGCCGTAATGTCGGATTTTGGGGATACGGGGATAAAGGGGAAGGCGGGCCCCTTGAGTGCCGCCAGTGGTCAATGTGTATGTGGCCTTTATTGTGACAGTAGTGTAAGTTTATTAATTGAAAAACATTTTTTTTTCGTTTTCATTGTTTTAAACTATCATTATTAGCATTAATTGAATAAATTTTGGCAAAATTTCATTAATGAAAAAAATATTCCAAATATAAGTGTAATAATTTTATACCGTATTTGTTTAGTAACATGGTGATTCTAGGTGAGATGGCCATACGAAGAGATGGCGATCTCTCCCGAAACTATCTAACTACATAATAGCCCTATAGAGTCCATATAACGCTCCAAAACTGCGTTGATATATTCAATGGGTTAAACGCTAATCTAAAATAATTTAATAAAAATTAAAATGCATCAATTTCACAATAATTCTACAACAGAGAAAATCGAATTTTGGTAATTCTGTGGAATCTAGCAAAGTTAAAATGTTAAATATTTTGGAACCATAGAAGGTGGACTTGCACCATTGTCATAATAAAGGACACAGAGTATAACGATAATGTATTAAGTTTTGTGATTGTAAAGAAAATATGTTTTTTTTTTCATGGAGGGTTGTAAGTTTTTATTGTTGGTGTCGATTGCTATTACTGATAAATTCACCCTCTGTATTGAGGTACAATTTGTATTTATATTTGGTACTTATGGAGTAGATTATAGATATGAAATACCGCCTAACTTAACCTAACCTAAAACATAACTCCATTTACCCTAGCTTTAAATAAACCTAACCTGTTGAGTGTCGCACCCATGATCTGCTTCACAAATAATATACTTCATTTTTTTAATATTTAGAAGAATTCAAACTTAGTTTCATTCGATTTATTTAATTGAGAATCTATTAAACGTAGTAAATTTCTGAAAAAATATTTATTATTTTATAAACATTCATATTAATTTTCTTCATAGTTTAATATTTGGTCTTCATTATATTATTCCCTAATAGACTATTCTAAATATTACATCTTTAAATTAAATTCTCTTCCAATTACTTAAAAATATTAACGAAACAAATTCAAAATCTTATTTACATACTCAAACCACCCTCACATTAAAATCGATCGATACCCCGCTCTATTACCTCACGTACCTTATTAACAACACGAAACGCACTCGACATAAACAAACGCATGCACCAGACCAAACAAATACCTAAAACGCAACGGGCACAAGTCAGACGTTCATTCATAATATATATATAAAAAAAAGCAAATTAACCCAACTCCTTGATATACGACACGAGTGTCCCGGGGGTAAGTAAAACGACACGTGACCGGTGGCACGTGCCCCTCAACCGCTAAAAGGATACCCTGAGGCTGGGGGGTATGTTCCCAGTATTTACTGTATTTACCCTCGAGTGTGCTCCGAGCTCACATTTTGGGTGTATGAATGTATCTATAGGTAGGTGTACACGTGGGCGTATAAGATAATAAAAACACGTAGCCGGAATCACGCTAAGTGTGTTCTCAGCCGCACTATGGCTTAAGGGTTTGGGGTTGTGTTTGCTTTCGGGTATGAGTTATGCAAAATTGATCCATAAGGTGTATTGTAGTGTGGAAGGATCTTTGCAGAGGTGAATGATTTGCTAGGGACTTCAGGTAAGGATGGTGGAGAAATTGAAACTGGGTTTATATTAGTAGTTCAGTTTACGACTTGATTAACTCTCTAAGTCAAAAAGTCTAGAAAAATTTTGGTACGTTTTTTTTTTTTTTAATTTCTTCGTTATTCAATTCATCCGAAATTATAAATATCTATACAAATTTCTTTTGTAATTCTTTATAGATGTAGTCAGTTAAAATTAGAGTATAGAATTGATAAAATTGGCTCCTGAATTGAATGATTTATTATTCGTGAAGTTATTAATTTTATGCACTGTATGACTCATTTGTGTTCAATATTATGAGGCTATTTGATTACATTGAATTTTCTTATGTATTCAAATTCTTATATAATGAATTTTATTGTAAATACACTTATACCTGAATGTATACCGGTGTTTACTTCATTCAATTATTGTATCAACGTTAGTTAAAATTAGAACCCGTGTGAATCCATGCTCAAAGTTTTAATTTGGAAGCAAAATACCTTCAGGCATAGCATGAATATTTAATGCGTTTAACAAACTTTAGTTATTGTAATGGAAGCCTACAAAATACGAGACGCGGTCCTCTCCCAATACATTAATGACCCCTGACTCGGTTTCCGATAATTAAATTATAACTATAACAACCATCAGCATCCTCCAATTAACCGACGAAACGTCGAACGCTACACTGCTTCAAAACATCCCAAAAAACACAGTTTTAAATTCGCACGAATTTTCAGCTGAAAAAATCGCGATAATGGAAGATTTCATAAATCAAACGTCGAAGATACACAATGGACCGACACGCGAGGAAACTCCTATTTCGATTAAGGCATTATTTGGAACGTTTTGCAACCGCTGATCGCACCTATTCAGCTAAAAACTCTATGTAGGCTTTGTTCAGACGTCACCCAAGAGGGTTGAAAGTGTGTGTAAGAAGCAACGGAAGAAAAGTGAAAAAAATCGCACGGGGCGGATTCGAAATCGCAACGCAACGAAAAGCACTCTCAGGTGTTGTCAACTTTCTATTTTTAGACTTTGGAGTGATGTATGTTGGTGGATAAACGTGATTTTATTTGATTTAGGAACTGAAAATTCATTTTACCTTAATAAACATATTCTATATCTTAAATCCATTTGTTTATGTGACTCTGCAACTGATTGTGAAACTTACAATCATTGCTTCTATCAATGTGAGACATTCAGTGTATAACGTGATTTACTTCATAAAACAAAAAGTCCGATAAAATAGGAAAAATATTTGATGAATTTTTCAAAATTCCCTTAAATCTCTTCATTATTAGATTATTCATAATTATGAATATACAAATTTCTTTAATTTAATTATTAACCAACTACGAATGTGATCTTTTTATATTAGAGTATAAAGTCAGTTAAAACGACTTCTGAGTTAAATTATTTATCATTTTATTCTTTGGAAAAAATTACATTCATCATCATTTTTTTTAATATTTCAGAGTAAAAAAGCTATGACTGTGCCATATGCTTTAACTTTTTTTTTTCAAAAAATGAAAATCACTTTATGCACTGAAAAACTAATTTGATTCTTTAAATCCTCACATAAAATTATATAATATTGTCTCAAAAAAAAAAGAATAGAATTGTAAATTCACTAATTCCTCTTCATTGCTCCCTTATTGAACACAATTCACACGAATCAATATATGCATGAATTCGCAAGTTAAGTGAAATAAATCAACACGGGAAGCTTTAATTAAGAATGTAAAAGCGAGATACTTTTGTTTATCCGTTGCATTTTGTAGTGCATGCAATCAACATTATGTACGTGACGAGAATTAGCGTTGGCGTTTGCAAATTGCAATCACTATTTTTACAAGGACACGTACAATTCCAATGAAACGCAAGAACACGTACAATTCTAGTGAAATTGAAAAAAAAAACGTTGCGTCGAATCCCACACCAGAAAGTAATCAAATGGTGTTATTGTGCAATCGATCGAGTTTTTTTTCTGGTGCTGTAATAGTCTATTGTTTCTGGAAAAATAATGTTTCATTATGTTTTAATTTCTAGATTGTGAAAATGTTTAAAAAAAATGTCTGCGTCTTGGGCGAAATTAATGATTTGGATGAAAGAGTATTCAGACTATTTATTTGATGAAAACTTAAATTAATACTTAATCGTGAGATTAAAAGGCTTCATTATCTTTTCCGAAATTTCGTTTAAAATTTAATCTTTTAAGATAAATGAAACAGTTTACGGATTATATTTTTCCCTTTGTACAAAATTAATTTTTTTCTAAGAAAACGAATTAATTTCGTATACTACATAATTTAAAATGATTGAAAACACAAAATTTTTAATTTATTATATTGAAAGGCATATCTTATTATTTTCATCATAGTATACAGAAGAGATACGAAACGAATGAAAAATTATAAACTCAAACCGTCTAGAACTCAACATCGCAAACTATCCGACACACACGCCAAACCAAACAATAACCTCAAAATACATACAAAAGCGTAAATAGAATGGAAAAATGTTGGAAACCCCTGCATGAGACTGAGACGTATTGTAGTGCGGTGGCGCCGTTTGCTCATTGTGCTGACGTGTTTTTCGTTGAATATTTTTCCCCCGTACATTACTCTCTCAGTTCACTATTGACAGTCTACTTCTACACATAATGCCCCCCATATACATATATATAATATGTATGTATTTTGTACGACAATTCGCGTATTTGTCTGTCTGTCTGGCTGTGTGTGTCTAGCAAACAGTACACGCTCGACACGACAAACTAATATCGCCGAGAACATGGATGGATCTAAACATTGTTGTAGTGACTCTTTAGTTTAATATTGGTACTGTTGTGTGTATGTATTGTCGGGAGTCAGTGAAACAGGGTGACCTGTAAAGAGTTTGAAAGCATTTCGTAGAATGTAAAAGTGGAATGGAGTTTCGTAAGAGTGTGTCGTATTATGATTTCTACGGTTGAGTTTTGTGTGTTTAGATGTGTGTTGTTCCTTGAAGTTGATGCATTATTTCTTATTAAAAACAATCTAGCTTAGTATGTGAATTATAATAAAATAGATTTCAAATCATTCATAAAATAAATCATATTAAATTGTCTTTATATTATATATAATGAAAGAACTTACGATCAATAAAATTAAAAATTTCTTTAAAAAAAATCAAATACGAGTATTGCAGTTAAAATAATTTTCATTTTAATGTATGATAGATTCTTTGAAAAGTGACTTTGAATTTCTTCTATTAAATATAAACTCTTTATGCGCATTTTCATTTCCATTTTCAAATATATGATCCGCTCTTTACGCTATTCCCATGTAAATTTTCGATTCGAAATGCGCATACGATTCACTTAAATCTAATATAAATCGCTTGCATGACGATTTATAGGTGAATCGTTCGATGCTAAATTTATTCGATACACTTACGTAAAATATTATATTTTAACGCTCTTAATTTTTTTTTTTACTTTATATAAAATTATCAACTCACCTGTTATGCAGGAAAAGTGCACTCGCTAACTATCTGAAAAGAAAAATAAACAAATTAAAATGCTTTCGTATATATTTTAGCATAATTAAAAACTTTCTCAAGTATCCGTGCGTAATCGAGCGAAATGCGACACTCGAAAGCGAATATTTAGCTCGGAACGAATTATGTTAACGAATTTTTCCCGCCATTGGAAAATTCGAATTGAAAATGAGAATCGGTCGATCCGATTAACCGCAGTCGTTAAATTAATTTTACGTCTTTGCGGGAAAAAGTTTCCACCGATCGATCCGCCGTTATATTTTATAGAAACACTCCGATTCGTTTTATTGATTTTTTGATTAGACAATAAAATCATAAAGATCTTCATCTTTGACCTATTTTATAACAGTAATACATATTGAAAATATATTATTACGATTTTCACATTATCAAACCTAAAACCCGAGTTCGCGACCCGACAATATTCGCGCATTCAACGAGCCCTGTAATAATACAAAATACGCATTGTGCTAACGAAAAAGGCAATTCTAGATAAATAAACGGGCACCCCATTAACGGACCTCGTTAAGTGCGCTGAATAGGCACCCTATTTTGGGACAATGTCCGATTGTCGAGGCGATACATGTGTCGGTGATTATTCACGTGAAAAGCCTTCGTTTTCATCTTAGTTTTCGTGATGTGTTCCATTTGTATTTTACATATATAAAATGTATGTCTGTAAGTACAGAGTTTTTCTCGCTTTCGAATCGCACTGTAATTAGCACGTTAGTTACGTGTAATTGTAGCGTGCGGAGGTTGATTCGGTTTGCTCGAACACAATTAAGGGTGCAGTTTCGGTATCTGTATCACTAAAGCTTCGTGTTGGTAATTCGTTTCAGTGGATTCGAATTCCACATGCAAATGGATTTTTTTGCGATTCGATTTTAAGTGCTCTGATGCAGTATTGATTCTATAGGTTTTATTTTATTTTGATCAAAATAATTCAGAACTTTGTTTAAATGACGTTCAATTCATGACAAATATCACGAAAATTTAATCGAACTATTTAAGTATCATTATCTAAGCTATCCATTAATGGATTGATTAAAATTTTAAGATATTAAATGCCAGATAAAAAAATGTATATAAAACTGCAGATCAAATCAAATATGGTAAAGGACGAAGTATCACATAACATGATTTTTTTTAACACAAAATATTAATGAATCAACCAAACTATAACCCATATATCATAATATACATATGTAGCTTGATTAATTCAAACTATTTTGTACATCACAATAAAATATACCTAAAACTAAAATCTTACTCACTCTTATTAACCTCAAAATACTCTCACGATATGATATAACGCATTACGCTCACACAGAATTTAATCGTATCATACTATAACCGAAAATAAAATTTAATTCACACGAACAAATCACACAACTAATCAAATCCGTAATAAGCATCCATCAAGACTTAACTTCAAACTCATTATAATCAAAACGTACACAAGAACGCGCCGATCAAAACGTGCCACGTCTGCGAAATGATTAACCCTTCAAGCGCGAACGCAAAACACATAGATATTACACCATACAATATACACACATAGATATAATATAATACATAATTTCTCGGATGACTGAAACGTTGTCATTTAAGCGACGATTAAGTAAGCGTTATCGGCCGCCTTCATATATTCAGCCGCCATATTGAATATGGCGCCGGCGTTAAGTGGCTCATAAGCCATTCTATTGTGAGCGGGACCTGTAAATTACGTATTGCACTCAAGCACACGGCTGTATGTTGTGTCGTTAATAATTAGGCCTCGGTTCAATGTAGACTGAAATCTAGATTCTACGAATTATGACTTTAAGACATTCCGAATATTTTTCGACAGATTTTCCGAATAAACGAAATTCCTATTTTTTTATCTGATACTTAAATTAGTATTTTTTATGTTTATATTTTATATGACGACTGAAAAGACCAAGGGGTACAAGTGACATGGCGGTGATTTCGAGAAAAGCGCGTTCAAAGTTGACCATGTACCTACATGTGTTAGGAGGAGGTCGACTGATTTGATGATATATCTCAGCACACGTTCCGAATTCGTTTATATCCTTTTTCCACCAAATAAATGAGCGTACATAGAAGCGATTTCTGCACATAACTCAATTTCGGCAAAAATATCACTTGTACTTCTTGGCCTTTTCAGTCATAATTTGTAATAGGTAAATTGAAAGTATTACGAGAAAAATCATTTCAGATAACTTACTGTATATTATACCGTATAGCTCCTAATACTGCACTTTAGACCAACGTTTGAAATTGTTTTATGAAAAAATCCAATATTTATCGAATTTATTCAATTAATCCTACCAATCTACATATTAATGAAATTTACGTAATTTATTCGTTAAAAATAAGTAAAATACATGTATGTTTTCAATTAGTTATACATATTTATGAATATACTTTCACATAACGAAGCAGTAAATATTCAGTCATTTATTGCCTTTTGTTTGAGTAATTGCTTGAAAATACGTTTTCCAGAAAATATAGACTTACACTCGTGCAATATTTCATGAAACACCGTCGAGAAATCCCTATTTCCCATTAATTTTGAATAATTATACACTCGAATGTGTACAAAATAAACGAAATTTTCAAGGAATCACTCAAATAACTACGCTTGAATTTCTCAGAAAATCTTTCAACTTACACTATATTCTTGTTAATTTCAGACGATCCGGATTCTACAGTATGCGTGCGAAGGCGAAAGGTGAGTCAGTAGCAAATGTGTACATTTACTTGCGTTGGTTTCACTTTCATCATTGAAAATTATTGCCGGCGCAAACCGCAACAGTGCCGGATTCTTTGAAAGTATTCATTATTCACGTTCCCTTGGAATTTCTCAGAAAATTTAATAGAAATAGGGCATATTTTGAAGGTTAACTGTATATCGATTGAATAAAATCGTTTTCAATATAAAAACACAATATTTTTCATACAAAAATATTTTTTTTGGATTCGAATTTCGGCGCCAGCACGTGTCACAAAGTGACCACGGGCTTCGGCAACAATACAGCCTAATGTTAACGGTCAACAATAACAATAATAATAATAATCAATTGTCAAGACCGAAGGGAAAATTAGTTCGGCAGTTAGTATGGCGGCAATTTCGAACAGCGCGCGCTCCCACACCGCTCCTGTCACATATAATATAACGTTTTATCGTCGCAATATAAGAATATTTTATCATTGCGATATAAAATAGGATGTGGACGACCTCGTCTCTAACGGTTATTTTCGTCGCTAACGACTCCTTCGGGCCGCGAAGGATTTATCGTTCGAATCGCGTTGTGATAGTTGTTCGTTTTTCTCGCGATTAATCGGATTTGGATTCAAGTTTGATAACTTTTTTATCGCTGTTAGTTTAAGTTTTCTTCACCCTAATTGGCTCGATAATGTAAATTCGGGTAGATTTAATTAATTTATGGCATAAAATAGTTTGAATTTTCCGAAATGAATGGATTTTATGATTTTCTTTGAACGATAGTGATTTTATAATAGTTTTGTGAAAAAATAATTCAAATGTGAATTTTAATTGAAATAATTTCAAATTTATTTAAATATTCAAAAATGAAGCTACTTATTTAATATGCAAAGATAATTTGGTTCAAATACTTTTAGACAAAAAATGATAATAAGTAACACATCGTTAAATGATTTTAGATTTCAATGAATATTGCAAAAGCTTATAATTTTTTGAACCTCGTGGCTTAGACTTTATATCGTGTTAAAATTACTTAACTTTTACATATTTATAATTTAGAACAGTATTAGTTTAGAACAGGAATCATATTGGAAATTTATAATTTTCATTTTTTAGTTTGACAGCTCTTATCCCTGATTTCTTCAATACAATCGGAACATTTAGCCTAATTATAATCATAATATTATGTTTTAACAAATCTTCACAAATCAAACGATTCTCTTTCTACAAAGTAGTTAAATTCAAATACAACAATAAACGAAATACTCTTCCTGCGAAAAATTGAAACTAAACATTTCCCATGGCGCATCCTCGAGCGGCATCGTTTAACTAGCGGTTATAATAAGCCCAACAAGGACGTCACATTTAGTCGCGAATTTACGGCGGCTTTTACGTCCGAAAACAACTGCTGTACCAGTGTTTATCCCTCTTAGACATGGCCTTCCCGAGGAGAAATTTATCTATTTTCGCGAAATCTGCATAAAACCTCGCCCAGGCCCATTGTTCTAGGACCAAATTAGATTTGGCCGCGTCGTTACGTTTTGGCGCATACATTCGCCTTTGGATGTGTCTCCGTCCTCGGATAAATGCGTTTGTTTATATTAAAATTAATGCTTCTAACTCTGAAGGATGATATGTGAAGAATATATGTTTTAGTGGATGTGTTTTTAGTCCGAAATTGGAAGATTTGTCGAGCGTTCTAATGTAGTTCGTGAGGTTGTACCTAGTATTGGCTACAATGGTTGTATTATTAATCTCTAAGGTTTTTTTCAAATTTATTTGTGCTTTTTCATTTTCAATGTGAATTTATAAAAGCATTGTTTTTAAATTGATCAAATTTTGGATTTTTTTTTCTCTTAGTGTTATACAATTCGAGCGACCCTCCGTAAACGGTTTATCTCGTTTAATTAATGGAAATATTTTTGACGGTCTTTATGTATATCCATTACGTTTTCCGTTTGTGTCGTAAAAAGTAACCATGAATGAGCCATTTGTGGTCTCATATTTTTTAATTTATATAGAGCTTTCAACGTAAAATGGTACGACTGTTTCGCCATAGTTTGTGAAAACATTGTTGCCTCATATTTCACACGAATTAATTGAAGCTACATTCTCTCACTTTGTATTATTATTTTTTGTACAATCATATTTTTTCGTACACGAGTATAAACTATCACTCTATTGCATTTATTTTTATTTAAGCCATTTTAATTTTTTTTTTTAAATAAATTCATGACCTTTCCTATAATAATTGGAAAGATTTCATAAATTATTTTTTGCAACAAGAAAAAACTCTGTATATACACAAACATCCCAAACCGATTTCCCAGAGAAGAAAAACAACCTCATACCCCGAAAAATAAATCGACAAATATTACCATCGAACGGAAAACCAATTCGGAATCTTCGAAAATTTGACATTTCGCGCGTTAAAAATGCAAGCGGCCGCCGGAGAGATTTTATCGCATTAAAAATGAATATATTTTTCAGACCGCTTATCCCGAGAGAGATTGGGACTCGGAATAAGGAGGTGGGATTTTCAATTCCCGTCCATTTATATATTCATATCTGAAAATCCGTTTTTGCCGCCGGTCGAGAGCCCTGACACTGGAAAAGGGTCCTTTGTCAGGGCCCTGAAAGGTGCCCAATTTATTGCGACCCCACTCTCCCGGGGTCGCAGAGGGTTAAAGGTGCGATTCTATTTTTCCCGCCTTTTTTCATTATTTTATTTCGCCCGCTCGTCGATGCCGCGGACCTTGAATAATTGAGATTCAAATTTTAGGGGTTAATTCCCGCCCGTTCCCCGCTTTCCGGGAACAATGAGAAAATTCGCCCCAAATGTGCGTACACTTGTTCGGGAAAATTATTTCTTGTGGAAAATATTGAAAAATTATTTTTATAGCGTGATTAAATATGAATCTCGCTTCGTTCATGCTTTATTCGTGTGTCGTGGAGTAAGTAAGAGAGAAATATTTTTGACCCAATCTGCGTTGTGTTTTCGAGTTGTGAATTTCAAACAAAGGGTGTTTATTATATTTTTTTCGTTTACAAATGAATATATGAAAAATTTGAATTTCATAAATATTCAAGTGGTTTTGCGAAGCGCATTTGTTTGCGATTCGGAAAATTTTATATGATTTGTGTGTTTTATTACGCATTATATTAACCATTATTCATATTGGCGAAACGCTCCGAAATATACTAATTAAATGGGATTTATTATTTCGACTAGTTGGTCGAATGCATAATGGTGATTTTTTTCATGAATTTATTTTGAAAAGCCTCTGTAATTAGTTGAAAATTCTATTTGTTCATTTCGCACAATTTTAATTAAGCAGACAGAAATTATGTGATATTAACGAACGGCCCGATTCGATGAGTCGCACATTGATGAATTAACAGCAAATTAAATATGAATAATCATTTTAATTCAACCATTAACATCCACATTTCCACGATAACCTTTAAAATCCCTAAAGCAGTACATACCACTAATTTCAGATATACATGTATAATATCAAAAAACCGTGTATAAAACACCGAATCCTTTTGATTGATATACGGAAAACGCGCGCATACTTCCGCGCGCACAAAAGGAAAACCCAAACGGCGCATTATCGCTGAATTTTCCCTTTCAAAGGCATTTTTTTATTATTATTATGCGCGGGTACACATTCGAGGGTCCTTAATATGCATCATATTTACCGACGGGACGTAACAATGACAAAAGACGTTCGCCCAAACCCCCAAAAAACCACCCCCGAATCCACCCCCGAAAAAACCAGCCTCCGACAAGCATCAGACCTCGTTTCTTCGGCGACAAAAGAAATTCTGAATGAGAGATTAGCGTCAGTGGGCCGAATGGGGGTGGATTTTTTTTTTCGGGTACAGGGGGCGTCAAAAATTTCCTCAATTTCCGGGAAAATCTTCGCCGCCGTTTTTCCCGCGTTCGAGCGTTCCTCAATTTCGAGATGAAGAGTATGAGGCTTTGTGAGGTGTTGTGTGGGGTTAGAAGTTAGGGGTTGGAGGTTGGGGGTGTGTTTTATCGTCGTTTGATAGAGCATGATTAAATGAAGTTCACTTATAAGCTCGAGGTACGAGCTCGAGTCGCTTCGCAAATATAAATAATGGCTTCTCGGCGGTGAATTTTATTTTTGGACGTATTAAGGTACATTTTTCTCCACATGGAAAGTTACTCGGGAAATTTATATTACATTTTTTTTTAATTCATTCATATTTCTGTGCTGAAGCATTTTTTTTTTGTATGAATTGAAGCCTTCGTCTCGAAATCATTTCTGTATTTGAAAAACGACAATTGTAATATTATTGCATGATAATCATAAAGTTTTCAAAGACTGTTTGATAATCAAAAATAAAACTTTCGCTTTCCAATACTATACTACGTTAATTTATGTTTATAAGCTAGATTTGCTCAAAAAGATTTAAATAAATGTGCTACTTTGTTTCGATGAATAAAAATTGAAAAATAATCCTGCTGTTTATTTTACAGTAATGAAGTTCACAACTAGAAAAAAAATGATGTGAAAGAATCACTTTAGTGATATGTTATTTGTTTTCTAATACATTCTCAACAAATTCAAATGCAAAACATTAAATATTTATTTATTTAAGTCAAAGTTTACCCAGTTAAATTCATATAATTTGGTCATAAATGACCCCTTGCTTGAAAGTATCTTAAATGGAAACTTACTTACATACATACAAAGTCTACTAACATCAAAATTTTAACAAAAAGCTCTTTTTTTCAATCGATCAACTATCAAATTTAATAATAATAATAATAATAACTAAACATTTCAATTCAAACTATCTCAAGTATTTTCATACAAAAAAAAACTATACCTCATCCAAAATTTTCCGTTTAAAAAAAAAATCCACCCACTCACCCCAAAAGCGCGCGACGCTCAAAGGGAAATTACCGCCGAGGTAATCACTTTCGCCGACTATAAAAAGCGCGTTACGCCTCGGGCGCAACTTTCGCATCCCCTAGGATCCCCTTAAATAAGGGTGGCATCTTTCTTAGGGGGGTTGGGTTATTCGGTGTCGTTACGGTAATCTCGACCAGACTAAATAACCGGGCCTCTAAATACTGCGCTCGAATTCGCCCCGATAACGCTCGGGAGTGCGGCTTTTGTTCGCGTCTTGTGCTATGTGGGTTATGTGCTAGTTGGGTTGTGTTAGGTTGGATTGGGTTGGGTTAGGCTCTTAATATATTCTTGGTTGTGTATAAAAATCTTTGCCGAGGTTGGTAAGCGGGGGTTTTGCGACGGTCGTAAGGGGATTTCGTAGCGAGGCGGTTGTAGTGTTCGGTTGGTTTTTAGTAAGCGTTTGGTTGAATTGGTCGGTTTTGAAAAAAATGTAATTGCTTGAAAATATAGTAGATGTTTTTTCATATAAAATATTAAATCATATCTTGTTAAATGTAATTGAAATTAATTCATTCTTTTGGTTTTGTCTATCAGTATTATAATAGCTTTTGTTGAGTCGATTTTAAGTTGAGTCTTCTTTCTATTTTTTCATATAAAATCAGATTTAATTATATTTAGGTTAGATAAGATAGAGTTTCATACTGATGATCTTCTCTACAATTACAGAAATTTCTTTATCTCTATCTAATAATGAAGTCACACTTCCATTAATGTTTGAACGGTACGTATATTCGTCTTTGCGTCTCATTGTCAGTCACGTGCGTTGCTGACGCAAATTTTCAACAGTTCGTTAGTGCACATGTATTGTAGAAATTTCTACTGCATTATTTAATTTAATTTATTTATATCAGAACAATATAAATTACTAGTGTCAATGATAGTCTTAGCTGAACTGAATTTCAATTTGAGTTTTTTTTTTCATATTATTATCAAAATGATTTTTTTTTGAAAATGTACAAAATATTTTTTATTCCTGCTCAATTTAAATATTATCTCAATAAACATTTTTCATACCACACAAGGAAGCAAACACGAATATTTCGATGTAAATGAGGAACGATTCCGTTAAATGTTATTCGACGCGGCGCAAATGAAAACGTATACGTCTCGGCTCTAGCGCGAAACAAGGGTGGCATTTCTGGCGAAAGCTCCCCCGGTTTTATTAAATTAAAATTTAAATCTCGCGTAGAAAATTGATGAAAATATTTACGAGAAGTCTCCCCAGCCATCGCCCCGTCTATTTTCGAGTTTACGACGATTTCCTTCTCACCCTCGCTCTCGGCCTGTGAAAATCATCTCGCCGGTAATACGAGAATCCCACCAGCGATATTAAATTCTGGATGAAAACGAACGTTTCGAATTTCTTCGCTATACGCAAAAATCGTCTATGACAGCGATATACAACCGTTTTTTTCGCGAAAAAACCCCGAAAAACGATCACGAAAAAATAAGCTCAACGCCAGCTTTATAGAAATACTAGTACCAGCTTCTGTAACTTAAGTGCTTGTGAACTTTTGTATAGAAACGAAATATTTGTTAAAATTTATTCTGACGCTTATTATGTGCTACAACTTGACGTAACGAAAGGTACATCGAACACTTGAATTCCTATAGATTTTAAAATGTAACAATATGGAAACCTCCCCATGTGTAATTCTGATCGTTATCGGATAAGACGTTTATTCATTTTTATTTATATAGATTACAAAATTTTCGCCTAGGATTTTCTATGAAGCAATTTAATACTTTGATTTTCCGAATGCGGCAGGTACGCATTATATCGGACGCATAAGAGGTTGGCAAACACGAAAGTCTATTTTTCTTGCGAGATAAGCTTCGTTAGCAAACAGTGGCAGTGTTGAATGACAGCGTCTCGAGGCATATTTGTTTAGGAGGGACTAAAGCATATTAAATGTACTTGGACGTGTATTGTGACACGTGTCCTTGGAGCATGGTCTCAGTTTGTTTGTCATGGCGAAAATAAAAATATGTCGGATATGCTTTCAATTTTTTTATATATAATAAAAAAATATGCATATATTTTACGAATATTAACTGAAATATTTGATGCAGAAAAAAATAGGATGTTTCATACGGCGAAAAAAATCATTATCCTGCCCGTTACATGCATTCAATTTCGCGCTGACATCAAAGCACTGACCTAGTTTAGTAACGGAATTACAACACATTTACATACATATGAAAATTTTACATTACTTACTATAAAAATTTAAATTTCAATGGACGCTTTTAAAAGCATACATTAGCGGGATACGGGATATTCACATTTTAGTTTCATTGTTTATTATTCGAAAATGTATTTATACGATTCTTTTATATAATCTTATCATCATAAAATGTTAACGGATCTATTTAGATTAAATTTCAAAGTCATTTTTTTTTCATATTTGGTCAGATTCGATTTGTGTGGGTTTCGTTTCTGGTGCGTTGACATCGATTTTGTATAATCTATTCATAAAACCTTTTCATCTAATAGAAGCATTCCCATCAATCACACAATACAACCTGCTGCAACTTCCCCTAAATTTCACAATCGTCACCTCCGATCATAAAACACACACGCAATACATCAAGTCGAAAAAAAAACCAACCCCCTTTACACATAAAATCGAACATCCCCTGCGATGGGAAACGAGAGAGATCTTAGGGGAGCATCGTTTACCACTTCCATCCCTACGTCCCACGTCCGTTTCATTGAGAAATGATTTTAAGTCTGCGAAAAATGAGAGATATATTTCTACGTGACGGGAATATGAGAACCGGGGCGTGTAATGATGATATGTGCCTGAGGGGGTGGTGGAACTCCTGGAAGTGAAAGACCACCCCGCGAGGAGGAATAAGAGATCCGGGCCCTTCTGCGATTTATTAAGATTTATCTGATGTGTCTTGGAGCCGAGGATATCTCGACGAGTGCGGAATCTGCGGTGTTAATTGTATGGGTTTTTGTTTGTTTTAGGCGGTGTTGGATTGATGAGATGTTTGCGTATTAGTCGGGTTGCTTTGGTAATTATGTTGATTTTTTTAAATGTGAAAATTGTGCATTTTTAGAAAGGTATGAATAATAAAAAATATGAAGTTTTATATGTTCCAATCAATAAAATTTCAGATTGATATTTGTATTAAATGAAAACATTGTTTTTCTCAATGCTTCTTATGCTCTTACTCAAATGTATTTTTTTTGTTGTTTGTAAGCAACTACATACCTACTTAAATTTTATGCATTTTCTTTAATATACTCATGGAAAATTTTCAATAAAATCAAACATGAATGAAAAGATTAAAAAGTACATATATAAACCGATTTTCTTTGATGATAATTTCAATTCAATTTCGATTCTCTGAAAATTCGCATTGAGATCGAAATCCATTTTCATATATCAATTTAATATATTTACCTTATATGCGTGATTCTCAGAAATTCCATCAACTCGATAAATTCGTAGAAAAAGGTTAAGGACTCTTCTGACTTTTTTTTATTCAAACCCGAAACGCTCTTGATAAGTTTTTATATGAACGAAAAAGTTGCGAGAAATTCTCGACTGCACTTGTCACTCCATTTTGCTTTTTAAGTTTTTTCGCATCCCCTCGAAACAAATTTTCAAACTTTCGAAATGTATTCTGTTTCATCTCACAAAAAAGATGATAAATTTAAGGGAATTTATTCGCAGCATGAAAAAATGTTGTTGGACACAGCTACAAGTTTTAATTTCGTGCCTCGATTCACCTAACAACATTGCTCCTTTACCGAATCGAAAAAAAAATCTTTCATATATCGAAAATATTTCCTTCAGCATCCCAAACACGCGTATGCTTAGAGAATGTCTGAAAATATCGACTTCGTATTCCAGCAGCCCTTGACCGGATGAAGGATCCCTTTTTTTCCAGCGAAAAATGAAAAGCTCCCAACAAAAAGGCAACACGAGGATTTTCTATTTAGAAATATTAGTGGAGCACGTAATCTTCTTATCCTATTTTTTGTTCACGCTATTTTTTTACGACTTCGTTCTTCCATGAGCGCGAAAAAAAATCTGCGCTGAAAAAATACACAATTTTGCAGAAAAGAATTTGAGAGACTTCCTCGTTAACGTTTCGCGTTCTTATGTTGGCGAATTTAATTTGTCGCCAAAAATGAGTTCGCGTTTTTGAAAGGATTTTCATTCTCTTTTCGCCGAATTGAAATTTAATTGAATCGTAAAATTAATTTCGATAGAAAAGGTAAATTTTGACGGCGTTACGTGCGCGATTGTGCTGAAAGTTAAATACAACTCAATCAGAAAAAGAGATTTTTTTTTTTTATACAATAGAAATCGCAAAAAAAGATTCTATAGTATTACTCAATGTCATAAATAAATAAATTTATATTATATTATTTTTCATTAGAGACTCATCTCCGCGAAAAATAATCAATCACCCGAAAGCGGCGCAGATACGTAACGATCTTCCTCGTCCTTTATAATTCAAATTACACTCAGATTTAAAATTCAATCAATCGATTCAATTTGCGACTTGCCAAGGATTAATTCGGCGAAACTCCCCTCCTTCGGGCGAACATTTTAATAAATCGACCGCCAATCCGTGCCAGAGAGAGGCTTTATGTCGTCTTAGCAGATTCGCACCCCCTCTCTCTATGGGGGTTGGTTGATAAGGGGTGGTTAGGTTATGGGGGTGGAAGTGGCAGCTGTCAGAAATCAGGTCGCCGACGAGAACCTCGCGTATTGTGTTTGAAGTGTTCCCTCGAATACAATGTAATATCGGTGCGCGTACGACGCAGTGTATGACGCCTGTCGTGTCGGTTGCGTCGACTAATGCTGCGTTTTCACGTTTTCGTTTTGAATTTTGGACTTTTTGATAGTTTTTTGATGAAATTTTTGATAAAATAATAATACGATGTAATGACGCAATATTTATAATTTAATTTTTGACACTTTAAAGACTATTTGAGCTCATGAGATGCATGGTGGTATAAGTCACTCATACCTAGTTTTGAGATGCAAAGCATTTATTAAATTTCTATCATAAATCAAACTGTTTTTGAGGAAGTTTCTCTGGCTAATTGAACTATCAATAAGTTCCCCCAACTATTTATTGGATATGTGGTGACAATAACTCGAAATATTGAAAAAAGTGACTTATACCACTATGCATCTAATAGGCCCATTTATTAAATTTTATATCTCAAAAATATTTTATTTAATCTAAGTATAAAAATTTATTGAATTTAAAGTAAATAATAGAAATTATTTGAAACAAATACGTTTGTCAAACTAATGATGAACAGTTACGTCTAACTTCGAAGCAGTGCTTAAAATGATTACTTACATACGAAATAATTTTATGTAATATTCCTCATAAATTGAAATTAGAATTTAGATAATTAAACACCAGTCAGGGCAACTTCACATGTAGTTCCTAATAAATTAATTCACAAAGTGCTTCATTTATTAACACATAAGCTTTTCAACTTTATTAACAATCTCAAGACATAGAGCAATTAGAGCAGTGTTGGCCATACGATAGAGATAATAATCAAACGACTATAATTCCAAAAATTAGCGACAACAATAAAAATTAAACTCACTTTCATCAAAGACCTCACGTTTTCGAAACAACCCTAAAACAACAACAACCGTTCACAAAGTGCGAACCCTGCCTCGATTTCGAGAAAGACGCACCCCCGATAGACCCAATCGAACCTTACCCTCCGCGGGGCACAAAGCGTTAATTTAAGTCTTATCTTATTTGCTTAGGTCCCATCTAGTCTTGTGTGTTTCGAGTGGAGGCTTTGACGGAGCGATGTTCGCATAATGGGGTTCGTGACTCTTGTAACGTCTCGGCAATGCACGCAATATTTACACGTCGTGTTTTTCGCGGGATTATGCAAATGCTTCGTCGTCTCGACACGTGCACATGACACATTTTTCTATTATGTGTGTATGTGAAGAATTTGTGATTTCTAATGTTGCGCGAAATCGAATTTATCATGTGTCTTAGGTAGGTTCGGCAGGACGGCGAAAAGAAAATTGTACCCGAAATGTGCTTTTCGTATGAAAAAAGCCTGCAAAATGATCTAAAGTTCTTTTAATTGTACTAAATCTATATTATAAATACGCTAACGATGCTCGAAATCTTCAGCCATAGCCGTGCCTCGAACCCGGGCATTCAGTTTATTAGCCTGTCGCATTAGCCCCGAGCTACGCGTCGTAATTACGAAATTGCAACGTTTAACGTATATATGGGATATTTTTTTATTTCACACATAAATGGCAATAAACACATCCGTGGCAATACGAATTTGATTCATTCCGAACCATTTTGATACACATGCGCCTACTGCTAGTCATTCTAAATTGATCTGTTCTGGGCACAATTCGATGAACTTTATAAAACAAAAAGTTGAAAAAAATGAAACATGTTATTAATATGTCCTTAATTATTTAATTTAATCGAAATCATTAACAACCATTTAGTCATTTAATGGTATTTATCGTTAATTTTCATAAAAAAAAAATGAAGTTAATCACCTTATGCACTGAATTACTCATATAATATATTCTAGTAGATACTTCATTCAAATACTGTCTTAAATTATTCGATTGAGGATATCTTTTTTTCGTTTTGACATACGTATTTCAGTTAGATTTTATAAGTATTAAATATGAAAAATAAGGCAAATTTTACATTTACTTAATTGTGAAAAATGAATGTTTAATAATCAACCCCCTAAATCAATATTGTATTAAATATCTTCCGAGAAATCGTTTTATTCGATTATTTAGTAATTAATATCTGAATCCATAAAAAATATTAAAAGTTTAATATTCGAGAAAATTGATATTTCTTTATCTATATTAATATCTGAATATCTTTTACGTTTTTTATAAATTTTCAAGTCATAATTATTAAAAAAATCAAAATGAATAATCACTGACGAGATTTCAGATAGGATATTAGGTACATTCAAAGATCTATCCGAAATACATCCGATAGATACTTGTGTGATTGATCGTCCGTAACGATGGCCACCCTCATTGATCAATTTAATTGCTTCTAAAAAGTTTCGTACCCCCAGAGAGAGAGAGAGAGCTGAGCTTTATTGGATGTCTATTAAACGGGGAATAGGATCCTATCAATCAGAGAGAGGATCTGTAGTCCTCTGCAGCACCCTGTACAGCGCCAAAGGGGACGCCGCGTTTTCAATTAACTTTCCGGGAATCCGGTTCAGGTCTGTCAATCGGAAAAGACAACCGAACGTATCTCGTCTGCTGAGGAAATAGTGAGTTCTTAGGACGTGGACGGTGTTTGCGATTAATGAAAAAATGCTTCGGATGTCTGTTTGGCGCTTTCCGAGTGATGAAACGACGCGCTTTTTCAGCTCAGAGATTGACGTTTCTTTTTCGCTTTCTTGTTTTAGTTTTGCGAGATGGGGAGGTTTTATGTATCTACTGGTGCTGCGAGTGGATTAATGGTGGATGCTCGAATGAAAAAAAAATAGAACTTCGTTTCGACATATAAAATAACAAGAATGAATTCTTAAATTATTTCAGTGTTATATGATGAAATTTTTCTTTTTGGTTCGTTTGAGAAAATTTTACTAAAACATTCTAGATGGCTGCTGTGTCACGATTGGATTCAAAACTATCGAACTTTTATCTGAATATGAACAATTACCAATCTTGTAGAAAAACAATATAAAAAATAGGTAAGATCGCATTTTAATTAAATTTGAAACAACTTTTTCACTACATCATTACTTCTTATCATTAGTTTGACGTAACTTAGCAACTGAATTAAACAAATCGAATTAAAGTTAAACAAACAAGCACAAAAATAAGTATATAATCATTATCATTTGACGACTGAAAAGGTCAACGGGTACAAGTAACTTCGCAGTAATTTCAAGAAAAGCGCGTTCAAAGTTGACCGTGTACCTACATTAGCCCGGTTCGTTTTTGCATTTTTGTCGAATTTCAAATCGCTTGGGGTCTAAAAAGTTGCTAAATTTAATGAGGAGAAAAACGTCGTAAAAATTTTCAAAATCGGTCAACGTTTTCCGTTCGCGCATTGCATTTGAAGTTTTTGAAAAATTGAAAAAATGCGATATTTTCAAAAATTTTTTAAGTTAATTAAAACAATTATATTACATTAAATAATACATTTTATGACTATTTCATGCCTTAAATAATTTAAATAAATTTTATTCTAATCAATTACCTATTTTTTTCTACTCAAACGACGCCTTAGAAAAAGTCGAAATTTACCCATTTTCACTATACAACTCGCCGTTCCATTTAAATTAATATAGTTATGTAATTTGTTATAAAAGCACCATTTATATACATTTTCGTAATGTTTATAGTATAAGTAGTAAAAATATATTTTTTTATATTTTCGTGAAAGGCCTAAGCGGCCGCCATATAGGATTTTCCGAAGAGACAGACTCAAAGTCGATTTATTTACAACTTCGCTCCCAGTAGAGAAAAATATATGATTTTGATGCCGTGAAATACATTTTCGGGGTTAAAAAGTACAATGGCATTAAACTAAAAGTGAATGGTCAATGAAGTATCGCCCATAGAAGCCTGACAGATGTGGGTTGTACGGTCACAACTTGTATGATGAGATATTTTGGATTTTTCCGAACATCTAATATTAATGTTCAGGCGAAAATAAATATTTATGCAAATAATTATCACATCGGATGATAACACATATGAAAATGGTAGTTTCTGTAATCTCTTTTATTTCTAGCAAAGACTACTATTACGTTCGAACTGTGTAATATGTTGCGTTCTGTGAGGTACGGATTTTGAATTTTCCTGGCCTGATAGTACACTTCAACGAATTTTAACTCACTAATTCAAATAAAAAACCATAAAACTATATGAAATATGTCAGTTTTTTTTCCTTTAAGTTACAAAGAATGCTAAAAGATGCGTTCTTGCAAACATATTCTTGTGATTGCATAGAACCAATTATCGTCTTACGGGAAAGCATCTCATAGCATTCTAGTAGCTAAAAGGAAAACAAAACTGACATCTTTCATATAGTTTTATGGTTTTTAATTTGAATCAGTGAGTTAAAATTCGTTGAAGTGTACTATCAGGCCAGGAAAATTCAAAACCCGTACCTCACAGAACGCAACATATTACACAGTTCGAACGTAATAGTAGTCTTTGCTAGAAATAAAAGAGATTACAGAAACTACCATTTTCATATGTGTTATCATCCGATGTGATAATTATTTGCATAAATATTTATTTTCGCCTGAACATTAATATTAGATGTTCGGAAAAATCCAAAATATCTCATCATACAAGTTGTGACCGTACAACCCACATCTGTCAGGCTTCTATGGGCGATACTTCATTGACCATTCACTTTTAGTTTAATGCCATTGTACTTTTTAACCCCGAAAATGTATTTCACGGCATCAAAATCATATATTTTTCTCTACTGGGAGCGAAGTTGTAAATAAATCGACTTTGAGTCTGTCTCTTCGGAAAATCCTATATGGCGGCCGCTTAGGCCTTTCACGAAAATATAAAAAAATATATTTTTACTACTTATACTATAAACATTACGAAAATGTATATAAATGGTGCTTTTATAACAAATTACATAACTATATTAATTTAAATGGAACGGCGAGTTGTATAGTGAAAATGGGTAAATTTCGACTTTTTCTAAGGCGTCGTTTGAGTAGAAAAAAATAGGTAATTGATTAGAATAAAATTTATTTAAATTATTTAAGGCATGAAATAGTCATAAAATGTATTATTTAATGTAATATAATTGTTTTAATTAACTTAAAAAATTTTTGAAAATATCGCATTTTTTCAATTTTTCAAAAACTTCAAATGCAATGCGCGAACGGAAAACGTTGACCGATTTTGAAAATTTTTACGACGTTTTTCTCCTCATTAAATTTAGCAACTTTTTAGACCCCAAGCGATTTGAAATTCGACAAAAATGCAAAAACGAACCGGGCTAACCTACATGTATTAGGAGAAGGTCGAGTGATTTGATTATATATAATATCTTGGCATACGTTCTGAATTCGTTTATATCCTTTTGCCACCAAATATATAGAAGCGATTCCTGTAAATTACTAAATTTCGGCAAAAATGTCACTTGTACCCTTGGCCTTTTCGGTCGTCATATACTTTCATATAATTAATCATTTATCAGTACTTTCCACTATAATTCATCATATGAAATTCACACACTCACAAATTTTCGCTTTCGTTTAACGCATTTTCGTTATAACGCTCTTTGAGCGCTCTAGCGTTAATTTGCGATAGTGAACCTTTTACCCTAATGAGAACCAGACTCGAAAAAAAAAAGACGGGGAGCAATCCGCAAATTTTACGCGCCACCCTATATTTTTTTCAACCCCGCCGTCATATAAAAATTTCGCGTCTTTTTGATACGGAAAATTCGTAGCGTACGCGAAAAGGGGAAACTCGTGAAACGTGAATTTTTTAATTGCTTCCGAACGAACGCGCCCCGTTATGAAATTGCGATCTTTCGATACTGTCAAAGGGGTTGAACGTTATTTTCATTTTTATGGAAGCGTTTTCGTATTGTACCTATCCGTGTAGCGACGTTTTCGCGCCGTTATTCAAAACGAAAATAAAAATCGTTTAAATAAAAACGAATTCGAATCGCTTTTTGGTAAACGTTTGTTTTATTTTGTAGATACATAGTTTTATGCGTTTATTTGGAGCGTTCAATTGTGTTTATTCTCCGAAATAAATTCATAACAGTCGAAGCGGAGCGCTCGCTCCAACTTAAGCGCAATCATAACGGTCTATCGAGCAGGATTGATAACTGGAAAAAAATCAAAACGTATCAGAATATATCGAATGAAATACTGAATGTATATTTATGGTGAGTTTTTCGAATATTCGGTGCATTTCGAGCATCATAAATCATCGAAGCGTTCGCGATTCTGAATTGATCGGTGCTGTTTCGTACTGAACGCCGCTCATCGCTCATCTGGTCGGATGCCCAAATATACCCTAGGAATATCACTTTCATTATTTTGATGTATTATCCAGCAGTAAATATCCTTCAGAAGGATATAATCGATTGATTCTTGGCCACGCGAATTCCAAATGTGACAAAGCGTGTTTGTTTCAAAATGTCGAACTAGGCTGTTTCGCTTCATGAAAAATCGTTACACAAATCGATAAACAAACAAATCAACCCCGAAATTGTTTCATAGCCCTTAAACAATCTACGAGCTTTCCTATTACAACTTAATGAGCAATAAAGCCACCTTTCGCCCGCTATGCTAAATGTAATTTCGAGTATTTATTAGACACGGTTGTATCAGCGTACATTAGATAGCAGCCTTAATTACAACCTTTTTTGTCTGCTAAGACAAACCACCCCCTAAACGATCCACCTCCTCGAGTACAAGAGACACTCGTAGCCCAATAAAACTGCTATCGCCGCAAATAAAAACGCTCCGAGCTCGCAATAAATTCTAAATTAAAGCCCGAAGCCACTTTCGCAATAGTATACAATATAAAGCGTTCGAAAAGTTTGCATTATGGAAAGAAAAACACATGAAAATTGCGAATCGTCGAATCTTGAAGGCGATCGTTAATACGAAATATATACTCGACATTAGTGTTCGCTTATTTTCGTCGTTTCTGATAGCTCTCCTATGACAATCCCCCTTTTTGAGTTAGGTTTTGGCGAAATCCCTTTGTCATGCAAATAAACGGCCACAAAGAAAGTGGAACGGTGACGTCGAGGTTCGTTTTGCGGATCGAATAATTAAGGCGGGTTCACGTTTTGAAAATCCAATTTTGATTGTTCGCAAGTTGATTTTTGCAAAGAATGTTTGCGAATCTCGTTTAATTGGTGTTGCGGTTTTCTGTGTGTAATCGAATTTTTATAATTGAAAAAGCGATATTACGTGCAAACATAGACTTTTCGTGTAAATATTTCATCAAAAATCCTTTAATATCGCAAAAATACATACATATTTAATCAATCAAAACATTCGCTCAATCGAATCATACTCAAAATAATCCAGAACGAAATCCACTTCCATTTAAAAACCACGAACGTAATCCCCATTAATCCAATTCCATGCAAATTCCTCTCGAGCAAATCTCGCAGTTCTTGCCCAATGTTAAATCTGAGAGTGCACCGCACGTAGATCTCCCACCAGCTCTAAGGGGGAGTTCGAAACTTGACAGAGTGGGTGGTATCGGTGGTTTTACAAACCCACCCTTATAAGATGGGGATGCCACCCCAACGGTGTCCGTGTCGCAGACAGATAGATGTTAATCTTGGGTGTCGGACGCCAGATTAACATCTGGAGTCGATCGTCTCACCGCACGCCATTCACCGGCTGTTGACTTTTAAGAGTTTAAACTGTTCGAATGGGCTCTTTTGAATTGTGTTAGATTATAATTAAGGTTCTTTGAGTCTCCAATGTTATTATAGGTGGCTATAGATGTAAATTTGTGCTTTGAATTGGATTGAGTCTTAGAATGTTTCATTGCTCAGACATTAGATGAGGTCATCGAATTGATGATATGTTTCGTTAAGTGATCTTTAAAGTTATTTTTTAGTAGATTTCTTTGGAATATAAATCATACTTTGGATGATTCAGAAATTGGTAATAGGTCCTTAGAATACAAGTAGTATCTGTGAAAATTTCTAATTACTGAAGTTGAGTGCAAAAATTGTCTTTGAATATGCCTATACTTTTGATTTCATAAATATTATTAGCGGTTTCAAGATCTGTATTAACGCATACCAGATCACTTAAAAACATGCCAGTATTTCTTTAAATATTCTATTTTAACCATAGATTCTTCAAAATTCACCCATGCACACGTATATATTTTAATTTCTTGGATCATCATATAAAAACTCAAAATTTAATAAATCGCATTTCAGATTTTAAGATTCACATTCTTCATTAATCTCACTATCTAATGATAAAACGCATTCACGCCTCTATTACGACACCTCTAATTAACAATTACCTCATTTAAATGAATGTGACGTAGAAATAACTGAATGATCGTTACACTCCACCGACTTCCCATCAACGCATACACGTTCCATCTCCTCGAGATAACTTCGTTATTTAACCGCGCGAATTTCCATGTCGTATTTCCGCACAAGCGGTCGTTTCGCATATTCGAAAAGCGACGGCATTTAATCGAGACACATCCACATCCACCAGAGAATTTAATCGCAGAACGACGATTAATCAAAGGAAGGCCATTTAATGGAGCGTGGCTCCGACGCAAACATCTCTCGGACGATGGACGAAAGAAGACGGATTCCCTCAAAACGGATAGTGACTAGGCTGCGATCACACACGAGAAAGTCATAAATAAGCTGGAAGTAGAAAAAAACGAACGGTCGTTATGTGGGGGGCTTCTAATCTGTTTCAGGAAATGTGCGCGAAGGCGGAAAAATCTGGGAAACGCTGATATGTGACGCATCGGTGTGAATGGCCTTAGAGTGCTTCGAAATATGTGGAAAATATACTTTTTAAAACGATTCGGTTCGATATTTTTTAGCACAAAGCTTATGCGAAGCTTTGTGGTAAATGCCGGAAAGCAATTATTTCCCTCATGCTGAATTCGCTCTTCGCATACGTACTCGTTTGCACTGTTCAAACTGAATTTGAATAGACTGCACAAAGCAAGAAATATCTCGCCTTCTAATACATAACGGATCCATTCTAGAATTTAATCAAGTTTGCGTAAGCTCGAATCTAATTCAATCGAACGTCAGACGATACATTAAAAAGTCTAATGCAAAACCGATCCAATATGCGCATACAATACACCTTTGACTACATCCAGACAGAAATCGCTCTTCCATCCCTTTGTACGTTTCGAACTGACAGCGAACAGCCTTCTAATGGTGCACCCAAACTGGAACTTAATTCAATCCAACTGCATCCGAAACCGATTCGAATATTCCCCAGAGTATTTCCGTTTTATTTTCAATCTGTTAATTCACATTCGAAAATGCACTCTTCAGAAATCCGGATCCCAACTGTGATGTGTTCTCATTCGACTGACCCCTTTGACCCTAAATTTATCGCGCGAGAGCAAAATGATTCATTCAAACGAGAAGTTTTTCACAGTACGTTATGGCGGTTTCAGCAATTCGCATTTCACTCTATGAATATTCAATTCGCCTTTGTTCTCTCGTTGGATTGGCACACGCATTTTTGTTCCCGAATGTCATTACTTCGAATTTATATCGAATAATCAGTGTTTGATTATTTTTTTTCGGTTTCAACTTTGTAAAATCTAATTTGTTATAGTTTGATTTGGATCTGGTTTGAAGGATCGTTTCACTTTTTTTCATGTCTAAAGTTCAGCAATCTCTTGTTGAAAAGTTTTGCAATTAGCATGTTTTGCAGTATCACTAAATATATATTATATTAGAGCGAAAAGGTGTGAGTGCACCGAATTCCGAAAAAGCTTTATTTTGAAAAGAATTTTGGAAATTTATTATACTAATAGACAGCATAAAACTGTAGATTTTTAAGCCAATGGAAAGAGCATATTCAAAAACAAATTTTCTACTTCAATTCCAATGATTCAAATCTTTTACTCATAACCTCAGACTAAAAGGGTCCTCATTTGGAATAAGGCACATACTTCATATTATGCATAATCTAATTCATTTGAAGTCAAATGTTGAATTAGATAAATATTTATGTATAAAATCAAATTATTCCACACCGAACCCAATTTAAACAAATCCAGCACAACTCGCATCACATTCGCCGAAACATTTCGAGAGTATCTCGCGTGAAAACTTTGAGAAGCATTCCGCCGCATATTTACTCGTATCTCCTTATTTTTTCGCTCTCTTCGCTCAGTATACATAGAATACGTTTACTTTTTTCCTCCTCAGCCGACTACCCACTTTTCGTTTCCGTCTCCGCGTCCTTTGCCGATCCTGGCTCGCTCCTTCCCCAGCATTAGCAATCCTCTCCTTTCACGATGATAATCTGTTCTTTGAAGATGTATTTCTTTGGCGAGGGTATTTTTTTCGTTCGGCCTCTCACTTCGGCTCCTTTTTTCGGATTCCGCGAGAGATATCCTTCGGCACTTTCACTTTGCATAATACGGCCGAGGAACGTATTGAACGTTGAACGTGCGTTCTTTTTTCGCACGTATCGCCCCGTTAAGATATCGCCCCACGCAAGAATCTTTTCTTTCGACAATGGGATAAGGATACGTCTGCTTTTTTTTCACTATATACGAGAGTATAATAATTTTTCCGGGGGATTGTTTCGATACCGAGAGCGCTTCGGACGATCCATTTGCGAGATTGAATGGAGCGTTTAAGATTTTTTTATAGTTTTCAATATCGCGTCGATTCATTTTCGAATGATTTTTATTATTTTTAGATGAAAAATTTATTTTCTATGTTTGCGGAAAATGGGTCGAGTCTGAAAGGCGATGCTCGGCGATTTTTCTCATTTTCTTAATCCACAAAAGCATAGAGGCCTTCGAGGACGAGAGAATGGCTTGAAAACAAAATCATTTGTCGTTCGACTTTATTACTGTCGTCTGTCAGAGATGTTGGCGGTGCGTAAATGCGAACGCTTTTCGTTACCCAAAAAGCTCTTGTTCAATCAAGCTTAATCAAGAATTAAGCACCAAAAACTCTACTCATGCATTTTTATATATCGTTCCATAAAATATTATTCAAATTTAACAAAACTAGATCATCAATATCACCGCACAAAACAGAGCATGAAAACTCTCGATTAATCACCGTCCGGTTAAAACGCATAAATTTGCACAGAATCGAATAATTCATGCAAATCCGAAAAAGCTCCGAACAAAAGCGAACGACCGACACAAAAGACAACAACAACAACAACAACAAGAACAACAAAAACAACAACAACAACGATGATAACGACAGAGGCACCCACGTGCCCCGTACACGAATAATCCGTTCGCGGATTCCATTGAAAATTATATTAGTTAAAGGGGGTCGAAGTGCGATTTGCACGCTGCGTGAATAATTGCCTCCCTTTAAATAATTTCAGGAAGCCCTTTGATAAATTGAAAGGATCCTATTCAAAGGGTGGAGACGTCGGATGCACATCCCTTCTGTTTTCGCGCTGCAAGCGTCGAAGAGTGCGTTTGATGGCCCCTTTTGCCTCGTAGCGGATGGACACAATTGGTATTGCGAAAAGATTTATAATTATATAAATCTTCGGAATGATTTTGAATGAGTTCGTGTCAAATGCATGTTTGAATACAGTAGAATTTGCTTTAAATTCTATCCATGAAAATTTGGATTGTTTGAGGGTTGAATTTTTTAACATAACGCTGAATTTTTCGATGTTTCAATCTTATTTTAAAATCAAATTATACAATTGAATCGGATGAATATTATGATGATCGATAATTTATCAGATATACAACTTCAAACTGTGTTTAAAAGTAATCAATTTATATTTTCGCTCTAGTGAAATAAGTCAATAATAAAAAATGTGGATCAATGTTGTGATGTTGCATTTTCACGACATTATTACATTTGATTAAGTTAAATGAGGTTACATTTTATATTGAGTTACATTTAGTCAGGTTTAATTGACTTTTAGGCTCAAATAACAAAATTCTATTAACATATTATATTCTTATGCATTCAAATTCGTTGCATTTATAAAGCACTTAATACTGAATAAAACTCGCTTATGAAGAAAATTCATACAAAATAAATTTAAAAAATTATTTCAACAGCTTCAAGCATCGTAAATACACAAAATTAAAACGAACTAGCTTCATTAAAACCCTCACAATTAAAACAAGACGACAGCAATTGAACCCGATGGAAGCGAACTAAACCCTCGAAACCACTCGAAAAACGAAAAATCCAAAACAGATACCAACCGTGAATAATTAAAAGACACGACCGTCCCACGAAAGACCACTTCCATACAATATTTACGTATAATATTTCGACGGCGCCCGTTGGTCCGCGCATAATTGCAATACGGAAGCGCGGGAACAAGGGCGAAAAAAGCGCTCGAAGACGTCGAAAAGTCGTCGTGGCCTCCGATGCGGAAACCAGCTCAGCCAGGAGGGACACGAGGGCCTCTCTCGAGGGCCCTCGAGCTCTCGGGGCCCTAACGAGACCCGGGGCCCCGAAATGGGCGAGTGCGCCCCTCGTTACGGCCCCGAACGTGTGCTAAAAACCCTCCTATGGATGGATGTTGGGGTGGGTTTTTTATCTGTTTTTTTTTTTTGAGGTTGAGATTGTCGAGTTTTCAGGTTGTTTTTGAGTCTTTTCAGGTGTGGAAAAATTGTGTGGGGTGTGTTTATTTTTTCGTGGAAGGTTGAGTTTGTTTCGTTGAAATGTATGTTTCTATTTTGTATTTGTTTCACTTTGGGTTTTTTGTATGGTTCGATCTTTTGATTTTATGCTAGCAATTGGTAGGTGATAAAATCTGTGAAATTCTATGCAGGAAAATATGTTAACACATTTTCAAGCAAGGTAACGAATGATTGCAATTTAGAGCCAATTTTATTGATATTCGTCTTTCTAATGTTGGAGTTGAAAAATAGTACGTTTTCAGAATAATTATAGCAAAGCATTGAGAAAAGAAATATGTTATTTTTTTCCAATATGTGAAATTTTTAGTTTGAGTTTTCGTATGAATTTCCTTCATAAATAGTTTTATAAAATGTTCGCTATAGCAAGTATTTTTTCTAATATACGTTTTCCAATGTTTTAGTATGTAAATGTTAAAAACAACCCACTCTATCGCACACATATGTATTCATAACATGTCGGAAAAAAATAATACTGTTTTTTTAATGATTCTACAACTACCTTTCAAAAAAATATACAATATATACAGTCGAAAAAATCTTACAAACATCGAAATCCAATCGAAAGAAAACCGAATTATTCACTCAATTGCGTGCGTATGTATGTACATCCGAAATTATTTACCAACTGACTAGATTAAGCCCGTATAATCGAATTTCAATTGACGCTAAGCAAACGCCTAAATCGAATTTTCCTTTTAATTTCCAACACACACCCGAACCAAACCGACCCTAGCCAAAAATAATCGGTCTAAATCTAAAACCATCGCAAAAATAGAAGCTCGAAAAGCGGCTATAAACCTTCGCGAAACGTCGATCGCATGAAAGTTAAATTAGAACCGATTCGGATCTCGCATGAATTTTCCGAGTTTTCTTTTTCGGAAGCTTTAAATATTCTTTGATTGGATTTTTTACGAGCGGCAGTAAAACGGTCTCTCATACATGCGCACAATAAATCTTTCACGGGTCCGTCATTTTACAAGGGCGCGTTTAAAATGTATGATTTTTCCCGCGCTTTTTCCGCTTCGGCGTCGAAATAAAACCGACATCTTTGATCCTGAATATGTAACACTAAGCACACGGCATAAATGAATAATGTAATCGATTTTCTAAGGACTGATACATATTCAATGAGGGGTATACAATTTTCGGACCGTCATTATGCACATTTTTGTAAGCAGACACTTGATCTCCGAAACATGATATTCGTTTTGTATGAATAATCTCAACTAAATTCGAATGCTGTAGATATTCGGAAACAGGTGTTGGATTAAATTTTTCTTTGGTAGATACTTAAATAAGGCTATAACCTCGTCAACGTATTGAGCTTCGTAAGGCTTTTCCAAAATTAAATAAATCAAGATATCTTTTTCTGAATTTTTCTGAAATTTATAACTGAAAACAATTTGAAATAGCTAAATTTATTCAATTTAAAAAATATATTCGAAGTTATATCCACGAAATTATCCTGACAAACTAGCTGTTCATCTTATGTAATGTGTGATCGACTCAACCTCAATAGTTCTAAAACGTAATTTAACGCAATTGAAAGTAATTCAACATCAAATAAGAATAAAAATCTAACGTAATCTAATCTTATCTAACTTAAGATCTATCCTGTTTTGATTTGATAAATTTTGCCCCAATCACATAGTACACATATACCTTATCATTTTATTCAAAAAATCGATGGCTTTGGTTATGTATTAAGAGAAGCTTACTTTTTTTTCAAAATAGCATAATTTTCTCCATTTTGCTGTAAAATAAAAGCAGTATGCGGTTAAATGCTGAAGTTCGCATCGCTGAAATTCCCCCGCTGAAACGCGGCAGTACATCAAAAGCGTAATCCTCCCTTTCAAACGTCTGAAACTTTCATCCGACTTTTCAGACTATCGAGCCATGAAACGTAGCAGACAAGTGCGAAATTATGACGTACGACAAAAAATATAGAAATCCGGTTCGTCGTTTGAAAGTTCGATTCGCGCGGCAAACCAATTCGAAACTTTTTTCATTCTGGCGCCGATTCGAAAACGTGAACGGAAACATTTCCGATCGGAAAAGTCCCAGGGATTTGTGTCTGGATTGTGAATTTTAATATTTCATATGTACTGTTTTTTCCACTTATTAATCTATCGAGCAAAAATTTATTTCAAATCTAAATCGAAAAAAAAATCGGTGTAACTAATTGATCTCAATCGCGTTAATTCACTTTGATGCTGCTGAAATTTATTACTCACCTACGCACAAATTAACGGCGCGGTTAATCGAAATTCAAATGGATTTAACGTATAATTCCCTTGTCAATTATGTTCATAAATAACGACATTACGTACAAAACACCACAACTCGATCACTTTTGACATCGGCAGTACAAAATCGCTTCACGTCAAACCGTATTATGTACAGTTCGATTTATAGGCAAACAAGTTTAGCTAGAAAGGCATAGTTATGCGAAACTCTTGACCAGTGTCCGGTTTTATTGACGTCCTAGCAAAAATATGAACATCCCTAAACTACATACACCCTATTTATATGCCGTATATATTCTACAGAATGACCTGAAAGTCTAGGATCAAACAAAATGACATTGTAAGAAAACGTTTTCAAAGAATCTCAAGGCGAAATTCTAAATGGAACAAAGTAACTCAAATATCTAAAATTTCAAAATAATATTTGAATTTATATATGAGTCTTAAATAGACAATTGATAATATATATTTCGACAATTTTTAATATGAATGATAGACTTTAAATTCACCCTGTGTTATGGTAAAATACATCGAGGCCGCGTTGCCTGCGGCCCACTTTACGACCCGATATAAAAATCCATATTTACTGACAAAAATTGGTCCGAACACGAAACAAAAATATATCCATCATAAATATAAGAAGGCTCACATGTTAGGGGGTGGGTTTTTGGGGTGAATAAAATCTCGACGGCGGTCGTTTACAGTAAAATCGCTCGATTTTTACGGGGCGCAAAATAAAACTGCGAACGCGCGTAAAACGGATTGTTATCGCCTCTAATAAATATTATGTCAACGTCGAAAAATATATAAAAACAACAAATATATCATATGCGAATATGGGAGTGGGAAAAAAATGCGAACGAGTTGGCGTGAGTGCCTTTTTTCGCTCGAAAATGCCTTGTTTGGAAACTTTTCATTATATAAAATATCATGCTTTTATTTATTTTGATAAAAAATTGAAAAAAATATTCTTAGCACTTTCAGTGTCAACGTCAAAATTTAAAAAATACAATCTTACTCATTTAACTGTGTGAGAGCAAGATGTAGAAGTTAGAACAAGATAAGCAACGGCAGCATGATTGGCAATAGCTTTATGTAAACTCAGCATTAGAATTGCTATTTTTTTTTATACCAATGTATTGTCATTTTTAATAGATCAATCTTAAATTCAAAATATATGTATTATATTTTAAATATTTTTTTAATATTATATGAAAATATACATTACATCAACGACGCATAAAAATTATACGCTCCATTAGAAGCGAAAGTTTATTTTCGTACGTACGCAGCAATAATCCGTGCTTCATCATAAAATTTATCACAGTTATTACGGCTGAACGTTAATTAGTTTCCGGTATAAAATATGTGGTATAGTATAACCCGAATGTATGGTGTTTTCGCGCGTGCGCAATTAGAAAACATTGCACGAACTCGAATATGCTGTTCCCACGCAATGTCGAGTAATCCATTACGAGAACATGTCTTGAGATATCTGAACATGATTAAATTATTTCTAATTCATCTTAGAGAGAACATAAGCTCATAGAGTTATTTACAAAATAAATTTAATAAAAAAAATTATAACAGTTATTGAGTACTTCACTATACTTATTTGTACAAAATTAATCCTTATTATGTTGCGATATTAATTAAGCCTCCCTATCATTACATGCACGCAAAAACTCATGATTAATGAATTCCTTCTTAGATTACACATCAAAATACCGAGCAACAACATACAAATTTTATTCAAAGAATAACGAACCTTATACGCGCACGAAATAATGTAAGAAATTTCTTCAGCACGTCGAATGTAGGCCACAACATACAATACACGTTCATTAGTATCAAATTCGCCCAAACAAAAAATAAATACACACACGAACATAACGAGATCTCGGAAATGTGCAAAGCGATCCGGAAACGGATATAAACCTTCGGGTTTCTTGATTTTCCACATGTGAAGTGGAAAATTTACGAGTAATTCGTATATTTTTATAATCAGTTTCTGATTTAAGATTCTCAATCGACCGTCATAATTTGATTCGAGTGCATGCATTAATTGTACATAGTCGTCGCAATTGTGGTTTCCGAATGGTAATTGTTCCAAGAAGCGATCCATGTTGCAACAATTATACGGCTTTCGCTATCTAAATCCTTGTTTGGACGCGTCCTTTGAGGATTTGCGACGGATTATGGCGTTTGTGTCGAAATCGCTCGCGCAATTAATGTTCATCAATATTATGCTGTTTGTGATACTGATGCACCACACTCCGTTGCATGTCCGATTGTCCATATTGCATGAAGGATTCGATAATCGATACGCTCAAGAATTTGCATTTGACATACTGTGATAATCAAATTATGGTTCGATTCAAAGTTTTACGTGAATTCAATTTAATTTCTGTATAAGTCGAGAACGTACGATATCTGCAAACCTCTATTCAGCGCCTGCATAAAGTGCATCCCTTATGTGCACTCCATTACAGGTGCAAGGCGACGTGTAAATTTGACTTTTACGACCCTCGTATGTAATGCAAAAGATTCACACTGTCACACTGTGTGAACACGATGAAATTTCATCGTTGAAACTGTTTTCTACACCCTCAAAAATAATCGATAAATTACTATAATATATTCGAAATAATATAAATTAAAAATTTTACCTTAGTGTTATCATTCGAGATGCAATTGTGTTGAAAACAGCGATGCAAATCTGAAACAAATCAATATTTTGTTCAATTAATTAATTTATACTAAACAAATATTTATGATTGGATTTGTAAGGAGACTGCACACTCTCTCGTATCCAGTTATAATTTGAATAACCCAATCGTATCTCTCGCAGAAGTTCATACTTCATACGCAAATAAGCAACTCAACACACAACTTCCTCGGCTAACAAGCAGCTGCAACTTTGCGAAACAAGCGCGAAATCGCAACAATTAACCCGGAGAGCAAATAACTCAGAACTGCAACATTCTTCAGCAACATGCAACTTGGCTGAAATACTTCGGCCTCAATTTTTCCAAACCGTAGGCGAACTTTTCGAATATCGGCGAGTATTTACGAGACGGGTTCGGCTAATGGTAATCCTGAACTAAGCCAGGAGGAGCGGTTGAAACAAAGTTTCTGTTGGTCCAGTATCGAAATCACCGAGAGGCATCCAGGGCTGATTAAACTTCGGGCCTGGCATTAATTAGCCATGCTACCTACGTACGGTGGCGAGAAATTCCCGGGATTTCTATAGATAATGTTCAGAAGTGTTCGAAATTGTGTACTCGCTAGGGCTTCGCTCGAATTCTGAGTGCATTTTCGTATAGGTTTGTCTTTCGGAGATGTACTCTCGAATCTAGCTGAATAAGGTGAATGTAATACGTACGTAAGCTGAGTTGGATATTTGTTTGAGACTCGAAATTCGGATGGATTCGGAAATTATATCGATTTATATTTTGCGTATTATATAATAGAACAGCGAACTAAATGAAATTTTTGCCTATGATACAATTTTGTTTCAACAAAAATCTGTGTCAATCTTATTCATCATAAACCTCTCGTTAAAATATCCTTTTTTTTATAATTAGTTTGAATTAAATTCAATTATTTATAGTTCAAAATTATGAAAAGGTATAGTGAACATTTTAGTAGAAGATCTTGCATATGGGAAATAAAACAAGATGCTGACAATAAAGCGAAAAAAGAAGCGACAACACGAACGTCTTAAGCTTAAATATTTCAGATAGCTTTTCGTATCATTCATTAATTTCAAACATTTAATTTTTCTTTTCAAATCGACTAATTGCAAAATCATTCTCTCTCGGAACAAAGCCGACTTTCTAAACTTGCCTCTGACTCTGGCGATTTTTCCGAACGCTAAAATGAATAATGATCCTCGAGCGAATCCTCGTCGCAAAGTTGGACAGGTGATATACATTGCCGAAGCGCAACAATGATTCGTTGTTCGCCGAAGAAAACCTCGTCGACAACCACAAAACGAGGAACGGGCTTCGAAAACTCCCCACGATCCTCACACCATCACCATTCCAAGGAGGTGAACTTCCCACGGACTGTCTTCTGATAATATTTATGACAGGCGTGTTTGAACGGTATAATAATGTGATATTACGTGAAAGATGAGGTCGAGGAAAGGCTGCGGATTGGGGAGAGGTACAAGGAATTTGCGGGGATGTTGCCGTGGATGTCGCGATTCGAACGACGCGAGATATCTTCGGAATTTCGGCGTGTTTATACGTTAAGGGGAGGAATTGATGTTTTCTGAATGCGCGGGGTATGTTACAGAATATGTCTTCGTATATGCATATGAATATATAGTAAATCTTATGTCTTGGATTTTAATTAAATGTGTGTAATTATACGAGCAGTCTAGATTCATCGAGGGTTGCAAGGGTTTAGGGCAAAGGTTACAAAGTTTTTTTAACATTCCTGATGCAAATTTTATTTCAAAAATGAATTTTAAATTTGATTCAAATTGAATCAATTGGGTTAAGAGCGACTTAAAAAGCAAGTGTGGTAGTTCTCAATATTTCAAATATTAACAAAAATCAACATTAAGAGCAATTTACTTATAGCTCTAGTTTTATAATTTACATATAGCTTATATAAGTGTGAAAGAGTCAAACGCAAACGTCAAAGCGAAAAAGAAAACCGTGATACGAATGACTTGTGCTTTATTTATTTATTTATTTGAACAGGTAATTTCTACCCAATTTTTTATATACACATCGTGTATTTTTAATCGGTCACAAGTGACACAGATAACCCTGAATAGTTAGTATCATTCACTTTATATAATGAAGACGAGACTCCTAAGAGTAGAGAAGTGCACACATAGGTGTCACTAAATAGTTCGAATTAATCGAACATATGAAAGGTGTAGGTGATGTGATCATTTGCGAAGCCGTTTCGTAAAGCGTTAAATTAACACTTTTTTCAAATCAAATGAATCCAAACATTCGAAAGAAACGACCGTGTCTCCATATCAATTAAGAAAAACGACATTTTGACACTCGCCAAGATAGGACTCGAACTCACGCATCCCAAGTATGCTGAATCGACACGGCATGCACAAACACTTTACACCACTGCACTATCGGCTGGCTAAATATGTAAATTGACGTAAATAATATGACTTTTTCAAAATATTTGTTGTAAGATATTGACGTCAGACACAATTGCTCCACGAGTAGCTTTAACTCACAAATCAATATTCAGAACCAAATTGAAAAATTTTCAATATTCAATTTCATTTCTCGTTCGAAATCAAATAAGTCTTATATTTCCGCGTAGCCTTCGAAGGGAATAGGTGCAATCACTAACCGCCCCCTCGTCGAGAAATTCTCGTTCATTCCGAAAACACACTTTAGCAATCTTGCAACAACACAAACGAAGCCTCCGCCTCAAGCCTTAGGGCGATTCGCACAAATTGAGCAAGTACAATAAAATCATTCTTGCGCATCGTACGGAAAAGCACGCACATAAAAGTTGTATAAAGGGTTGTGCCGAACGCCGGCAAAGTGCTTCGGATCTCAGGTGGTTGATGGAAAAACAAATAATGTAATAGCTCTATACGCTATGGGGGAAACCCGCTAAAAAGGTAGAAAACGGAAGCGTAAATAAGGCAAAGATGAGATTAAGAACGGCCTTTTTACGGTTAATAAAAATTGAAACGGCGAGCAGTTTCGGGCCGAAATCGATCGATTTAAGAGATTTTCGCGATAAATTTCCCACATAAAAGTAAAAATAATACTCTTATAATGAATAAGTAAGCGATCGATCAAAATTTTATTTTCAACAATTTATTTATTCCGAAAATAGTCTGACATGATCGTAACACAATATGAATGAAAATTCCATTAGCATAACCAAACCTAACCGACATAAAAACAAAATTTATCAAATTCGACGTGACATCGATAAAATATTGACGTGCGAAATTTACAAGCTTTTCATGCGATTTTTCAGAAGAAAGATAAATAAAGTGCCATCGACGGTCGTTTGTTACAGAATCGTAAAAGTGTCAGCGAGTTTAACTATGGATTTATTATATTTGTCCTGATCTAAATGTGTAGTCGATTCGTCTATAAATTGATATTTTTTCATCATACATCGAATATTCAAATTGCGTAATGTACAATCATTTCAGTTTCACTATAGATCAAATCTACTGACTGAAATAAAAATCTTACATTTCGAGACCGTGACGCAAACAAATTACTAGAAGCGAATTTAAATTCGAAAAGTGTAGAGGATTTAAACTACATTAATCACGCTTTTTCGCCAGTTTGAAAAATTGTCTTTTTTCGTCCGCAATTTGAAGAAGGTCCCACTATAAGAGTAATATTATAAAGGTCCTTTTTCTATATATCGTAGGCGCGGGTTAAATTGACGTAAGCCTGAATGACGCCCGGTCCCTGACAAGGATTTTCGAAAGATTTATCCATTTCGAATCGTAAATCTGAGGTTTCTAAATGGGCTCTGAGAATCGCCAATCGTTACGAACGATAGGGATTTGGGAATAAAATTTCGAATTTTCCGCGAGCGTCGACCTTTCATATTTCCGAAAATCGCATACAATTTTGAATCGATCGCTTATTACTCACGTATTCATGACTTATTTTAGGTCCATTCATTATTTTCTTTTTATAAATATGAATGTTTCGTTGTAGCAATTTATAGAACATCGCCTAATTTCAATTAGGTATAATCTTTTGATATCTGAGTCGAACTTAAGCTGCGAAACCCGCTCGAAAGGCACGGCCAGACGGTCAAAGACAGATATCCCGATTCTGCGCTTCATAAAATATTTTCACCCAGGCAAACCTAATGAAATCAAGTCCAGGGAATGACCGCTAATGACTGCGGTGTCGCCGCTTGATAAATTATACCGCAAAGTGGCCCTTTCGAGCGGAGAAACCCGAGACGAGCCCCACAAAGGGCTCGGCACCCGCCGAAAGAGCCCAAATATTGAATTGATGCCTCGAATAAAATTAGGACCGCTGCCGGCTTTCGGAAAATCTCCAAAAAAAGAATGGGAAAAAAGAAACACGATGGGGGCGAATGGAAAAAAAAAGGGGGGCGCACTTAATCTTCGTCTCGCTTCCTTCCGCGCTAACGTAATTACGTTCGGCAAAAAGCCCCGGGCGATAAATTTAATTGAGTCAAAAGATTACGTGGGAAGGTGCGAAAGTTGGCCGTCGTCGTACCCTTTCTGAATGTGGTCTTTATTATGACAATGGTGTAAGTCCGCCTTCTTTTGTTAAGAAATATTCAAGGCTTACGTTCTACTTCATCGTGCAGTAGAATGCAATAAACATCATATCGATATAATCTTTCAATTCCACAATATATTGAAAATTTAAATGTATGTATAGCTACCCCTGGAAAGCTTTTATAATGATTAAATGTAGAGTTCTCTGTAAACGTAAATGTGGCGCCCGTAGTTTAGCCTAGTTTTACTGGTACACAACTAGGCTGGCCTAACAAGCTGACATAAAGTTGGGATGCAGTTAAAAAGCAGGATAGTGGACTTCCTTCATAATGAATGTATAGCTAGTCAATAACAAAGAGTTTGTGCATGTCGAGTCGAGCTTTAGTGCCCTCATGATACTGAATGCTAATTCTTTCTGTCCCTATTTTGAGTTACATGATACTTTTTTTAATTGATATATGACTCCATATTTTCTTAATTCAAAAAAAATATCAATTTTACAATTAACAAATCGGTTCCTGAAAATATATCATCTTACTCTTCGATATCGAATGAATTCGATTGATTTTAGTGCCATTTTTCACGTGCTGATTTCTCGTCAGAGTTCCTGATCCTAGCTACTTCTAATCTTAATAAGTCTATAATTGAGAGAATGAAATAAATAGGTACCTGTAAGAATATATTATAATAATTTTACAACAATGTGAACTAAAAAAAATACTTATTTTATTCAATTTTTGGACTTACACCATTGCTATAAAAAATGGTGTAAATGGTAATCGGCGAAATTCGGCTTAATTCTCTCAAGCGAGTCTCTCAGGAATATGTATGAGAGATTCGGTTAAGGTTATGATAAAAATGGGATTTGTGTTTTATCATTTAGGCGAAATCGAAACGGTTGGTTTCTATTTGAATTATCGTGCTGAAATTATGCTCGTTTGGATAATGCATTTGCATGAGCGTAATCGATGACGCTAAAATTATTCGATATTAGGTATGCGCATATTATTTCGGGATATTTGATCCGGTTCGGAATGGCTAATTTCGTATATGTGACCTAATACATTTCGGTTTATTTCGAGAGATTCATCTCAATGTTCAATTTATTCAGTAATCGATACATGCTATATTCATTTCGGATCGTTTCTATATTTGAATTCACTCATGAATTTCAATCCCCATCTCAAAATAGCCATTCAAAAAAGTATTTTATAGAATTGATTTTGATTCAAAATTAATATTTTGAAAATATATATTTATTTTCGACAAAATATGAAACTTATCCATGAAAACACCCAGTGAAGACAAACAGAAATTACGTATCTTGAGTCGTGCAGGTCCATACATTACACGCTCCAGTGTTGACGTCCCGTTCAAGCGACCGTTAAACCGAAACCCAACTGGGACTTCAGTCCATAGTTAACGAATAAATAACTATCCGAACAGCAGTTAACTATAACAGAGCAGTTAACTGTTTCGAGCGGCAATTAGCCAAGGCGACCCGAGAATTGTTGGTCACTTTAACGGGCTGAATTCTAAATTGCGAGAGCGACTAGCGTTTCGCACGACAAAAATATACGGACCGCCGTAAAATTAACCCTGTAACGACCTGTGTGGGTTGCAAAAGAAACGAAATGTACACCCACACGTTCAGTTTCACACAAAGTATCAACTTTTTTCAGACGGTCCTTCCTTAATCGCAGTTTGAACGACGGACGCTTCGGGGTGTTTTGTCGAAGTATGTGCGAAAGGAATGTCCCATATTTTCATATGATTTTTTTTCAATCTTTGATGTTTCAACTCGTTTTTTTATTCATTATGAATTTATTTGAATCAAAAATTCTAGACCCTAGACGCTCGCAAAACGAGAACCTGTCACCTCCCCTTTTATTATATACGACAAACCCGATCTGCGTCCATTTAAAAATTTACGCCAGACAGACGCACAATGAAATATTTAAAACTCGACCTCCTCTTCTCGAACCGCACTGTGTTGGTGGGGAAAAAAATGTAAATTCACTGACCCAGCAAAGGGGAGAGGAAAAAGCGAGATAAAATGTGTGAAAAAGTGAAAACTCTGCCGAAAAGGACAGCGCAGTTGCTTCCTAAGCTTTTTTCTATTCGCAACCCTCTTACAACCTTAAAAATTTTCCACGAATACAAACGATCTTATCGTATTAATACATAAATTTGAATTTACGCCTTGTAACAAATGGTTCTTTACGAAACGTTTTTTTTTTTCACGAAGAATATTTATCACTGCATTATTGTAATAGAATACCTTTTATTATTTACAAATTCGCTAATTCGAAATATCGAACTGATAAAATATTGCTTTAAATAGACGATATACTTAGAAGACAATTTTATTCATATCCCTTGATTCGAAATAAGCAATACATATATTTAGTTATTTTTGACCCCAGTCGAAAAAGGTTGTCGAGACCTTTATAAGGGTACATTTTGAGATAAATAACGTTGCCGCTAGATGGCAGCAGACGTCTTCATCCCGCGTCCGTAATCAAAGAACGCTTTGCCGCGCTCGGTTTTTCCCGCTTTTTTCGGGTTTTTCGCGCACTTCTTTGCATTTTTTTTAGATTTTCCGAAGAGGAGTTTACCGCGTGTGTTTTCTTGCCTCTTTTCGTATTCAGGCGCGTAATAAAGTGGCGTTTATTTAAGTGAAAAATGTGTCACGTGCGCGCTTGACGCGCGAGTTTCGCGGCGCGCATTTTTAATATCGGCGGAAAAGTTTCGGAAAATCTTTGATTTTTTTATTCCGAGAATTTGTTTTCGCATTCGATATTCGTGGCTTTATATTATCAAACTACTCGAGTTTAGCATTCAAATCGGTGTTCATTCATAACAATCGAGAAGTGTAATAAACACCTAACATTCGGAGTTCTCATTGTGCGAAACTTAGACACGACTTTCCGCCTTTATGTAGCGATAAGTATTCTGCAAATAGATTTCCCCAAGTTTCCTCTCGCAATATTTCATATATTAAAAGGAGGCACCCTTATATTTCAACGGGTGCTTAAAAAGGGAGAGGGAGCACGCACATATACAGATACTCATATAAGTATTTTCCCACTATAAATAAACTTCTTTTATGACTTTATATACTACGAGCATAAAAATGGCAATAAAATAACAATAACAGGTCGAGTAATATTCCGGTGGCGTCTTATATACGACGAACTAAATAAGTATTTTCCTTCTGAACGGAATTTTCTTTCACAAAGACGATTGCTTTTCCACGCAAAGTGAACTCGTTGCACGGTGGACTTATTAGCATGAATGAATCGTTTCTACCTGAAGAAGGAAAATCTCGAAATTTTGAAGGTTGAGAAGGCAAACTTCGCGGAAATAACACCGGTTCTTAGACGATAAGCCTCGAATAAATTTCTCCAATACAACTTTCCTCGAAGAATTTTAATTCAGACCGCCCTTATTAAACTGCATCGGAGTCGAAATATAAATTTATCTCGCTATTTTCACGTTTCGAGTTTTATCTAGTTTCGCGGAACTGGGGCGCAGTTTTCGCAAGTTCCGAACCGAAATATTGATTTGGGTCAAGCAGATTAGAGCAATAAATCGTATTTTAGCATTTGCATCCGCGGACTGCACTGCATAAATTCGGCGATAACAAAGCAACGTCGACTAATTCATGTGTATCCAATTGACCAGTGTTAGAACAAAGTTTGAACAGTGAATAAACTCGTAATATCTGTCAATTTTGATTAAATTAAAGATTTTTGCTAAGATAATGTATATTTTTATTTAAAAAATTTCAAAATAAATTAATCGCATTACTGTAAGTGTATAATAATCTTGAATTCACGATGAAAATAAAACATTTTTCCCTCATTAAATCCATTCAAAACAAACAACAAACATCCAATCTACGATCATTTTACAAATAACCCAATTTAAGAATTCCTAGAATCGAATTCAATGCGTTGTCGTGGAATATCGTGCATGTAATTTTTGCGACAAAACAAATTACGATGCAATGCAAACTGTCTTGAACGTTCATATTAAATTAGCGTTGGGGCGTTGTTTGCATCCCGGGGAGTGCATTCTCCTGGAGTGCATCATATTCCCAAGCACAGATGCAGCCACCTGGGAAAATCACTAATTTTCCTACACACGACTAGTTCTCTTGCACATTAATTAATGTTAGAGGTCCCGAGTGGAAATTGAGAACTCGCCACGCTTAATTTTGCCGTGTACGAATCGCTTTCTACTACAATCAACCGATGAATAATTGCCGATCTTTAGTTAATTTACACTGCTTTTAATTGAATCAATTGTCCGGTGTAATATAAGTCTTTTATTATTTATCATATATGTTGAAAAATTTATGCTTAAACACATAGATTAATGCATTAAATAACAACCGAAAGTATAGCGATGTAAAGCACTTGTGCATGTCACGTCTTCCATCTCCTTGTGATATTGATTTTGAGTAATATTGGATTTTAAAGAGATTCAAATGTAATTTTTTCTCAATTCTTATGATAATCCAATAGTTTTTAATTAAATCTAAATTAAAATCTTAATTAAACATTCAACGAAACAGTTCCTAAAAATGCATCTTTGCCGATTAAATTCGATCAATTTTAATATCATCTTTCGTACAGTAATTATTTTTTGGAGGTTCCAGCTCTTGTGTCTCTTTTTTACATTTTGAAATGTATTTTAATTGAAATTTTAAAAAATATGAGAAGGTATTATCGTTTGCGAAAATTAAAAAAGTAAATAAATTTCTTTGTAGTGTTGATATATTAATAAAAAATATTTATATAAAAATGATATACACGAGTCTGAATTTATGTTCAGATGAAAATATGAAACACGTCAGCTTTTCAGTGTGTAAAAAAAAAATTCTTATACATAGATTTCGCAAGTCTTATACATCATGAGGTACGCAGATGGCAAAAGATGGCCGAGTACGTTTCGTGCGTAATTTTGAGTCTTTTGCCATCTGCCTTTGCCGCTTTTGGAATGACTTAATTTCACATCTTTGACCACCTGCCATTTAATACCTGGCCATTGTTGAAAGAAATTTATGCTAATCATAAGCTATTCTGGCGAATTTTCCAAAGTGTCGTTAGGCGGATGTGCGCTCGAGAGTCGTTAGCGATATTCGTTTTAGAAAATGCGATGTTTTTGTATATATTCTTGCGAGTTTGTATTTTTCTCGAGAGATGGAAATTTGAGTTGAAACAAATGGAATTTTCAGCAAATCGATAAGTTCTTTGGGTTGCATATGTTTTCGCATTGAAACGAACGTCGAGAAAAACTTCTTTGTTTTGCATAAACGTAACATAATGCCGAGCGCATTTTAAAATGCATATTCGTATATAGAAAATACATAAGTACAATATGCTAGTACAACTTTACCGAGAAAATCTTCGGTTGCATTTTCTGCATAAACTTTTTGAAATCCCGACCTTTATTTCGTTTTAGTATTAAATTTCTTCATTGAAAGCAAGATGGAACTTCCACAACATCTTATTTATATTTTATTCGCAATTCGTATCGAAATGCATGCACATGTGACAAATATAAATTCACAGATATTCAATAAATCAAAAATGTAATAATAAAACATTCAGATTTTCATAAAATTTCCACATAATTCATTCGACTGGAAAAATGTATGCAGAAATAAGAACGAAAAAGAACGAACGAACTTTTGCCAAATTGCCTTAATCGATTCAAGCCACACTACGATAAAAGTCGACTAATCAAATTTGTCTCCTCGTTAGTACACTCTGCTCTCGATTCAATATTTTTCTTTAGGAAATTGTGCCAAGAAAAATTTAAAACAGATTCAAATAAAATTGTATATCCATAAGCTTCGATAAAATACAAAATATTAACTAAAAATCGATAATTAACACTGTACAAAAGCAAGAGTGTTTTAATCAATCAAATATTAATTATTAATATCTAATATGTTCTGACAGCGGTTTGCAACATTTTCCAATTTGTCGCACGTGCAACAAACTCATACATCGAGCGTTGGTTGTGCATAATGCACTCACTTTTGCGGTTTTCTGATTAAAAAAATGCATTTTGTTAAATTTTCCCGAAGCCAACACTTTTGCAGACTACGAGGGTGTGACAGCGGAATAACGAATTTTATTTTTCGGTTAAAGCAATCGAATTATAGCTTCCGATGGTTGTGACAATTAAGCTAATTGCTCGTTGCAATCTACATACATAGTTTCGAACGTTCTCTACGTACTTTTTAACGTTCTCGATTCATTTGATTGCACTAGAACTCACATTCGTTCATTTTATTTTTAATATAAATTATGAATTTTGCAATTTTCATTGATGAATATGATGAAATAGAATAAACGTGCCTTATAAGAACAAAAATATTACAAAATATTTATTTTCCATTGATATTATCAACTATCTAAAGTACATAATTATTTTTTTTAAATCAAAATATGAATATTTTAGTGTGATGTTTAAACAAAATGATAATATTAGTATTAATTCTGAGTTTATAATTCCATATGATGAATATTTTTGATATTAAATAAATGAACACACTAATAAGAGAATTGAAATGAATTCATATTACATAAGCATTAATTTCACTATATTATTCTTAACAGTTTGTGGGGAGCGACATCTTGGGTCTTGTGAATTGAAAGGCGATTCAATAAAGACTAAATTTATTACACTATCGATATTGTACATTAATAATTAATTACTTAATTATTCAATCACAAATTCTCAAATGGTTTTCGAAATATATTACATAAAAAAATCACATCTAAATTTAGCGACAATCATTCTGTGTCCCTACAAGTTCAAACACAAAGCATCAAATATCTGCAAACGATATGAAGATTGTAATAATTAAAGACACAAATACATTGCAATTTAAACTTAAAACAACAAAACAAATTTATCAAAAAAATACTAAGCGACAAAAATTATTGCATCAAAAACCATTTCCAAGAGTTTCTCAATATTTTTATCAAAAAAAAAAAACAATAAAACAGCGAAAATTATTGATCAAACAGCCACAAACAACAGCAACAGTCCGATACGAATAAATTAGAATCGAATACGATTTGATAAACGCAAATCGAATATACTATAATAACCCGCTAACCGAAAGTGTCCCGTCAAACGTCCGCACCGGTTATCGCATATAACCGCGAAACCGGACGCCCGTTTTCCGGAACCGGTAATCCGAAAAGGTTTAAAACGACACACAATAACCTCATATAACCACCATACAGCACGTATCCGGATCGGGAAGTGGGCTGAAGTGTGATCTATAGTGCTGTTACAGTTTTTTTTTTCATGTTTATCGAGCGATTTTCACGTTTTCAATATGATTATCAGGGAAGTATTTCGTCAAAATTATATATGATGGCTAAAGAGCATAAAGGACACAGGTGATCTTTTTTGTCAAATTTGAGTTAAGTACAGAAAATGCTTCTAATTATATATGATACATAACCATTTTCTAAACTTATTTCAATTTTGATAAAAAAGGTCATTTGTACCCTTTGTGCTATTCGGTCGTCATATAGTAAAATTAATGCTTATGTAATATGAAATCGTTTGATTCTCCTATTTATCTGTTCATTTATTTTATATGAAAAATATTCATCATATTGAATTATAAGCTCAGCATTAATACTAATTGTAAGTTTCTCATTTTACTTAAATATTATATTATACATACATATATATTTAGTTAAGCTAATATTTATTTGAATTAAAAATGATAATTTATATTTGAATATGAATATAATATTTGAAACTTCAAACGATGATGCTTTGAAATATTCTGATATTATAATCGTCAAATATGTTCGAATGAATAGTTCGAAGAGCTGTTTAATAAATAATTTCAGCACTAGAAATCAGTGGAAAACTAATAGCTTATATTCGAAATATATGGACATATGTTTATTTAGTACAACGCACTGAAAATTGATGAAAATGGCCTATATAACTCGAATGATTAAATCTTTTATACTTTAGTTATATTATTAAGAATTTTTATTGCAAGGAAAAACATGAGTGAAAAACAATAGATTTTTTTACATATCAAAATCATTATTAATTAACACTTTATATTATCAAACATTAATGAAATACAACTACAAGGTTAATCCTCAATTTACGAACGCATGAGAGAATTTTATTAATTAAGAGCTTAATTTCGTTTATAGTATGGAAAAGTTTGGAGCTTACGGAATTATTTCACCTCTCTTGTATTACCGTAGATTATTCATCATTTTTAACGCGAATTTTCTAATATTTAAAATTACTTCATTCGTAAACTGCTGCGATTTACAACTACAGCGTTATAGGAACAATGCGATATTTTATTTCGGCACATAAACGATATCGCACAGTTGGAGCTTTTCCAGTCCATTTCAACGATTTTCCACACGATAATAAAACAAAGAAAACAACCATAAAACTTACCGAGCAACATAAAATTTAAATTTAATTATTTGACGTATCTTTCGTACGAACATATTTATTTTTGATCTATCGTTCAGAAAATAGAATTTTATATTCGCAAAGCGAGCGTGAGTTTTCTCCATAAAAATACATCCATATTTGTAAAAAATAAGCGATTTTTCGTTCGAATTTTATATTCGTTTGAATTAAGGTCACATTTAAATACAAAAAATAATGTAAGCATGTTAGTTTGGGTTTCATTGGATATTATTTTATTTTATTATCGCGAATTATTAGATCGATTTAGCGACATCTGTAAGCTTCTGCCTAAAAGACTATCTGTATCGAGTTATTCAATCTATTTAGTGACATCTATTGCATGCGTTTCTGCCTAAAAGACTGTCTCTATTGATTTATTCGATCTATTTAGCGACATCTGTGAGCTTCTGCCTAAAAGACTGTCTTTATCGATTTATTCGATCTATTTAGCGATATCTGTGTATTCCTACCTAAAAGACTATCTGTATCGAGTTATTCAATCTATTTAGCGACATCTGTGCATTCCAACCTAAAAGACTATCTGTATCGAGTTATCGAGTTATTCGATTTTTTTTCGATTTTAGATGATTTTAATATTTGATTAAAATATAATGTAACACAACAAATCCACAAATGTATAAAGGAATTTTTTTTTTCACCATAAAATAATATTTTTCGAAAAACGCTGACGCACATATTGAATCAGGATATGAATATCGCATAAAAAAAAATCCCATACGATTCGGCTTGCATTCATTAACCCGTTCGGCTCCGAAACCGAAACGAGCTGACCGTTCTGGAAAATTCGAAAAAGGTCCACTCGAATATCTGAAACATCAGCGATTCGCACTCGCAAAATCCGGTTATCCGGTTTTTCGACGGCGGGCAAACGACCGATTCGGTCGTATCGCGACTAAAACCAGTCGGTAAAAACGGCTTTTCGGGTTCGGTGTCTTCCGATCGAAAATTCGACTATTGATTATCCGCTGAAAGTTTAATGGGAACACGAGGGTCCCGAAAAACCAGAGGCTCTCTCTAACAACCCGGATAGTTCGTGTGACGTTGCGGAAAATTTCAATTTTCGCCGAGGCAACCCTTTCGGGGAAATTTCGTTGGGCGCCGAGCTTCGATGTATAAATTTTGTGTGTTAATCGATTTATAATATCGAAAAAATATATTTTAATACTTATTCGAACCATTCAAATAATATTTATGAACTTTTTTAATAAAAAAATCTCATGGATTAGGTGTATTATGATTCACATGATACCCCTGAAAATTAAACGGGGGCAAAAATGACTCATGAAATAAAATTAGCCTGCATATAAATGATATTATTAAACACGTGCAATGATTATTATCAAAAGTAGTGTGAATGGAAATAAAACTGATTTTTGATTCTCTGTATGACAACTGAATGGCACAAAGGTTACAAGTAAATTTTTTTATCGAAATTGAATTAATTACAGAAAATGATTATGTATGTTATATATGTACAACCATTTTCTATACTTAACTCGATTTCGATAAAACAGATCACTTGTACCTTTTGTGCTATTCATTCGTTATATAACATAACCCCTTAGGTATACATACATAATATCAGATGGATTGTATTGTATCTTAATAAGATTTTTAATTGTTTCCCTAACTATTATCGAGCTTATAGAATGCATATTCTTCAACATAATAACTTACGCATCCACAAATTAAGTCTAATTATTATTTTAACATGAATTGGACCATTTTTATTTAATCTAATCGTTCACAAATTGAAGTAGATTAGATTTTTTTGTCATGTTTCAAATTGTGCCAATTTGGGATAGTTTAAGTTAAGTTAAATTAATCGAATAAGAAAGTAACTTTAATTCTATGACTAAATGTACTAAAGAATTGCAATATTAAGTCAATGTTATAGAATCAAAATTACTCGAGGGCGCCAAATTTTTAGCCCGAACACAACAGATTATACGTTTCGTAATGGCATTAATGCGGGTACAGAAATTGAAAGCGGTGAATATTATAACACAATAGGTGTATAAGTTAATAAGTTTAACCCCATCGTGCGTCAGACAATACGTTCGGTGTTAAATAATTTGATCGCCGTAAGTGAGCGCGCTCCGCATACGAAACAAATCGAATTAAAGCTCTACGACTCGAAAGAGTTAAATTTAATTCGTTTCGCGTCTCGCACTGGGGGATTCTTAAATTTTAATCTAGGAAAGTTTTCGGCTGATGCTGAGGCTTTTGTCGCATACTAGATTAAGAGCATTGAGGTCAGGACTGACGAGTGACTCTCGTTACTTGAACGACAAATGTATGCAGACAGATGCGATTTTTTTTTCATAAAACAATCTCTTGTTATAAGTAATACACATTCAAACAATCATCTGTATTTATAAATTGAGTTTTCTCTATACGTTATGTCACATGATAAATATCAATGTCAATATAAATAAAAATTTACGTATCCTCATAAGTTCCTTTATGTCCAATTACGATTAATATGTTCCAAAATTATTTAGAATACTTCTTTGAAAGCTTGTGGATCATTACATTTAACATAACTATTGAGAATACATCTTAGAAAGATTATGCATCATAACATTTTACATTTTACAATCGACAAGGTTCAAAAATGTGGCTTTCGTACACCAAGTCGCAACAAACAAATTAATCACTGCCCACACACATTACTTAATTAATCAAATTGCAACAAACATATTTGCATTTTTTTTTTGTATAATAAATATTATACAATGAATAAATAGCACAAAGGTCACTTTTACCCTTTGTTCTATTCAATCATCATATAAAAATTCACACTCAACTTTAAGTCTGTAACAACACCAGATCACAAAAGCTAGTACTTATTGTTAGTAAATCTCATAGTTTTGAGAGATTTATTATAACTAAAAGTATGCAAATTCTCTGTAACATACACACATGTAACGATGTTCAATCAGAGCGTTTCTTACACGGTATAACCATACCCTTAGCGGTTTTTGGTGCGGCTTGTTTTGTGCGGTCGTCCATTACGCTAACGAATCGGCTACTTGCGAACCCCGACTATAAAATATTCCTCAGTCTAGTTTGGCCAACTTCAACTTTTATGGAATATATCTGAATTTAATTATGAAGTTCGATACATAAATCTTTCGACCCTTTTTCGACTGGACCAACCTTTCGCCCTCAACATGCGAACGTGCTTTTAAATATTTACGTATTTACTTTTAATTTCGGCAGAGTGAGTTGTGTTCTTTTCGCTCTGAATTTAAATTTTATTTCGTAGAAATTTCATTGAAATGTTTCGATTTCATGATATGATTATGATTCGATCGAATTTAACGTTTTTGTTATATATTATGACTACACGTAAATAGCATAAAAGGTAAAAGTAACCTTTTCATCGAAAATTCTTAGTTATCAATATCGATAAGAAAGATCACGTGTATCCTTTATGTTATTCAGTCGTCATATAATCACACTTATTGAGTTTTGTAATTACTTTTCTGCTTATAAAGTGTAATCGATTATGATTTTACAAAGTTGTATATTCAATATAATATTGCAGTCACGAAATTGGATCAAATTTTCAACGACTTTCAATACTTTTTGACAAATTTCTGATGAAAAAAATCTATATGAAATATATATAATGAATATTCCGAGTTGATTTATACAAACTTATGCATAAATCGCTAAAAGTGATAAAAGCTTCCACCACTCGTGCATAAAAGCTTCAAGTTGAACTATTTAAATAGCACCCTGCCTACCTCGAACTGATTACAACTTTCGCCCAGAATGTTTGCGAATAGTTTGACCATCGAAATACATAAATCCAATATATTTTCGCACGAAGGTGCAATAATTCAAACGAAACTTTCCAGCACAATGCGAAATTCGTTTCGTTATTTATGAAAAGGTTTCAATTGTTTCGCGTAAACGCGAAATTTAAAAGCGTTAATTTTCCGCTCGAAATGTGCTTATTTCATTATTTTTTTCTCGCTTCGAAGTAAACGTTTATTTAACGGTTCAACGATTGTGTAGAAGTTAAGCCCGCATAGTGTAATTATTTAATTGGAGAACCGTTTGCCCTAACAGTTTAAACTGGTAATCGGACAAGCTGTTAAGTGATCATTGACAACTATTTGACAAATTTATCTATGTGTCAATTGAATAATTTGTTCTTTAGTGATGTTATATTTTAACCGAACAATGTTCTTCGTAGAGGTCAATTTTTAATTAGAATTTACCCTCTGTATACCCTATATACACCTATAAATCCTATTATCTTTCGGATAAACTATTTCTTCAGTCTAAACAAATTTGAGAGCTACCCAATTTAGCAATACAAAAACTTAACTAATCCAGACAAAATAAAACACACATAAAGCCTTATATGAATTTTCCATCTGCAAAACTTCGAAATCGCTTCGTTAAAATTCAGAGTACATTCGAACAACTATAAATCACTAGCCTAGTCTTTCGCATCAACACATCCTCCAGATAATAGCCGAAACACATCGAACGAACACACAATGAAACACGAAAAATCGCTGGAAAAAAAAACATCCATCCATACCGAGAAGTAATTCGTAAAACACACAAATATACCTACACACGACGTATAAATATTTCCCCTTATACAAACATAAATCACGTCCGGCAAATGCGTGCGAGTGCCATTAGAACCGAACGAGATACAGAGTGAAATACGAGTGTTTGTATTGTAACCGTGTACGTTATGTGCTTAAATATTATATTATAGATATGTGCGTCGAATGTGTGGATTTTAGTGCGATATTAATGTATTATTTGTATTAAATCCGGTCGGGGAAAGTATCGAGTGTTTGCCGTTCGCCCGAGGGTTGTTTTCGAACGGTGTTGGCTCTGCGGTTAATTGAAGGGAATTTTTGTTTTAGGCCTTATTATGTTTATCGTTTTTGGTAATGTACGAAAATGGATTTGTAATTCATTGAATATAATAGAGAATTTTGCTTATTCAATTATTATTGATAGAAAAATATGTACAGATTGTGAGTAAATAATGACTCATTGACTCAGGTCCCTCTAAAAAATTTTGATATATCCTTTCAATTACAGAAAATATATATTTCTATAATAACAATAATCTTGTTATACAAGTAATTTATTAATTTTATTATAAAAATAAATTATTTTATATCGAAAAATAAATTAAGCTAAGATGCTTTCGTTTGATCGCCCCTCAGAGAATCAGCAGTAATCTAACGATTGATAACCAATAATCAAATAACGATTATGATAATGGTTTTCGTATCTTCTTCTCGTATCCAACATCAATCAAATTATCTAGAAAAATTACAAACGCAATAAATATCAATTATTTTCTAATCTAGAAAAATACGCAATACAAATCATTCAATTTCACTCCGAACAGAACAAACAAATTTACTCAAATATATAATTCAAATCCATTCTAAATCATCCCATTTTCTAAAATTAAACTCATCTTTATTTAGAACTCATACGAAATTAAATCGACTCGAACCGAAACACGTTGCACTTAAACCCTCGTCTGAAAACACACACCCACTCGATTTTTCAGACGCGAACTTTCAACCTTTTCCATCTCGTTGACCGAAATTGAACTTGAACTTGTTCCCGAAGCCAAAACACACTCATTGCGATGAGAATTTCCGCCTAAGCCCAGGGAATTTTCGTGCGAAAATAAAACGTAAGTTACGCACATTTCGAGAGGTTCGCCGCAAAGTTATTTCGATGGACCTTCACATTTGAGAGGTAAAAATATCGTTTGCGTTTATAACCGCAACCACTTTGTCTAATACGGAAATAGAATATAATTGTTTGACTGTTTTCGTTTTGGGTGATTACATTTGAGCCTTTTTGGCTTTGTCGCGATTGAGATTGACTTAATTTTCCGGAGAAATTATTTCTACAAGTAGGCGTAAGGTTAATAATTTATTTTAGGATGTTCAACTTATTTCGGATTTAGAGATGTAACTCAATTTGGACGCAAAATGTTTACGTGCCTTTAATAATATATTTCGTCGTATAAAACGCTAGTGAAATCTGGAAATAGAAAATAATTGAATTCAGCATACATAGTACACAGTTAATTTTCAGTATGCTGAACGGAATTAATTACCCTTCATTGATTTCGGGAAAAGAGCTTAAATTTCCACAAAATGAAATATGTATATTCTATCAATAACTAATCACTGTTATATTTTCGATACACACGTGTGTTATAATAAAATTCAGCATTAATTAGTTTTTCATTTTCTACATAAAAGTTCAATAATATAAAGTATTCTAGACGTTTTTTTTTTTAAGTTTTGACATTACAATCATTATTTTTTATAGTATGATTGTCAATATACGTATCAAGTTTTGCTTTCAATATCAATTTGAAACAGAAATAGTGTATCTTTATTTACCTCTAATTCACACAAATTATCAAAAAAAAACTCTAAATTTACATAAATAACTACATTCTTCTATTATACACTCTGAACTAAACCTAACCCCATAATACAAAAAAATACTACATTTGAAAAATCCCACTCAAATAATAACAATATTCGCTTATACCAAAAATAAACCTGAATAATTTCTACTCCGATCTTCGAATCGCTCCACATTTCTAATTGCCACAATCACCTTCAAAAAATCTTCCAACGACACAAACATATCAATTATATTAAAAATTCTCACTTTAACATGAATGAAAATCGCCAAAACTGAAAACAACCCTAGAAATTTCAACCCCGACTCCGACCCGATCTTCGATTCGCCCCACATTTCTAATTGCCACAATCATCGCCAGAAAGCCTTCGGACCATTCACAGACACACAGACACACAAACACACATACATACAGACAATCAAACACACACAGATATACTTGGATAACGGCAAAGAGCGCGTAGAAAAACGCCGTTAAATCGGACAGCATCCCGTCACTAACGAGACGAGGGTCGCTCATCTCGAACGGCCAATTTCGCCTGCTCTTCGACGAGGGTGAGCACAATTCGCACAGGACTAAGGAGAAAAGGGTTGCCGAAGTAGCCCACGAAGTGGCTGCTGTGGATTATAACGTCTTAACGGAAGAGCCGAACTGGCATAACGCGGTTTGAAGCTTGAATTTTGGTCGATTTTTTGGTCCTGATTGATTTTTGGTGAGGTCGATTTGAACGCCTTGACGGATGAGCTGAACTAGTATATCGTGGTTTGAAGTTTATGTTTTGAATTTTTGGTCGATTTTTTTTTTGGTTCTGGTTGATTTTTGGTGAGGTCGATTTGAACGCTTTAACGAAAGAGCTGATATAACATGGTTTAAAGTTTGAATTTTAGTCGATTTTTCGGTTCTGATTGAATTTTGAATCGGTCGATTTGAATGCCTTAAAGGAAGAGCTGAACCGGCATGATGTGGTTTAAAGTATGAATTTTGGTCGATTTTTTTGTTCTGATTGATTTTCGGTTTGGTCGATTAGAACATTTGAACGAAGGAGTTTAAACTTTAATCGATTTTTCAATTTTGATCAATTTTTGGTTTGGTCGATTAAAATGTCTTAACAGAAGTTCCGATAACACAGTTTAGAACCAGTTTTTTCACCTCTTATTAGAGAATAAAACAAATTTAATATAATTTCAATTTTATTGATTATTTTTTTGATATTTTCCATTATATCTGAAATCTTCAAAATTCCAATTTTTCAAATTAAAAATGAAGCCTGATTTACATACCTTAATAAATATTCACAAATACATTTACATAATATTATGTAATACAAAACATCACAATTACAAATCGAGAACTAATTGATTGCGACTGAAAAGCGGTAATTGCTTTTCACTCCAATAGATATATCAAAACCAAATTAGCTAATTTACCTCACCTACGTATAAAGCAACTTAAGGTACATACACTACGCACATTCATCATAAAATACACAAATAGTCATACGAATCTATTATTTAATAATTTTTTCAAGTTACTTATAAACATTTTAAAGATTTTATCCATAAAAAAAATAATAACTGTTTATCTTTCAATCGTTTATTAAACATGTTATCAATGTAAAATCATTTTTTCCTATAGAATTTTATGACTTTAACCGCTAACTAATCACTAAAATACGATCGAAATACCTTTCCTAAATGGCATAAATCATACATTGAATTGTCACATTTTCACACACGCGTATGAACGCACCCTAACAATCGAGCAAAATTTAATCAGTCGCCGATTCGAGTCGCAGAAGGTGGCGTTAATATTCGCAACGAGAAAATAAATTAAGCTCGGCAAGGGCGAAATTATTAGCCCTGCAAAGCCTCAGTGCTTCTTGCTTCTGCTGGTAGTCGAGCTTTGACGAGGCTTTCTGGGGCCAACACCATAAATTCTCACCAAGACGTCTAGTTTTAGTCTCTGTGACCAACTCGAAGTTATATTGGGTTTGTGCTCTATAATTTTGGCTTCGAGTTAATTTTCGTACAACTCGTACAATCACACGAGTCGGTGAACCGTCGAAACGAACGCATCCTCTCTGATTCTTGACAATTTAACTTTATGTGAGGATTCCTTGACTGTCAATAATTTAATTCTTCATAATATTGACAGATAAAATAAAATTTAGTAACTTAATTCGATTAAAATTAAACTTGACAATAGTGTAAGTCTATCATCTTTCATTCTGAGATATTGAATGATCTGTATTTGACTTAAAATTAGTTAGGACCGCAGTTGAAAACAATAAACATATCACTGAAATACTTGTGATTCATTGCATTTAACGAAATTTTCTAATGTTCAATATAAATATATTAGTGATATAGTACAAGGGAGAACGTTCATCAATAAGAAATTATTAGCTAACTTGCTCTATTGTTCATATCTAGAACGTAAATGATAATAATTACTTTTTAGAGTCTAGCTAGAAAAAAAGCATTTCCTATCACATTAAATATTAATTACATCGATGAGAACTAAAAAAAACATTTGAATACATTTTTTTTTAAATTTCGAATTCACACAACTATTATAATAAAGGACAAAAATCAATATTTTCATATCATAAATTATTTTCAAATGTCAATAAATTTAATTCGAATTTTTATGATATTACATTCATTTTTTTCAAATGAAATCACATTAATACGAAATCATCTTTCGCAAGTAAGACATAGCGAAATCAAGTCTATAGAAATTTCGAATGTACGGATACAAGTTCCGGTTTTCCCCAGTCATTATGCCGCACCATAAATCATACGCTTTTATTGCCTTGATTTCGTCATAAATCACGCATATTTATTGTCTTGATTTTCCCTCGGCTCCGCATACGAGGAAAATCGCGCATGCGAGAGATTTCCGCTTTTCCGAACTGCAGACGATTTTCCGGACGTTTCGAAATTCATGCACTCCACACTCTAACGGCTAATGCCGCATTCGGAAAAAATAAATATATTTTCAGGAAATCGTGCATGAAATAGATTCAGTTTTTTCGGATTTCAAATAAAAAAAATCTCAAATATTTTCTTCAAAATTAGTATTGTCATAGTCTATTTCCATTAAAAATCTATACAATATTCGTATTCATGTCAAATTATAGTTAGATAATTATTAAAGTATGAACTGCGTTCAGAAACTTTTTACACATAAGTTTTAAGCTTTTAATACCTGTGAAAATAATTATTAAAGGCCCTTCATTAGAAGCTTTCATGAACTAAGCGACATTAAAAGGATAAAAGAATTCATTTTTTTATTGATACATAAAGCTTATGCACGTTCTCACTTTAATAATGCTCGCGTCTTTGATATTAAATTTTCACTAAAAACCGTTCCATTTTTCATTAAAGTAAATATGAAATTTATATTTAGAACATTATTAGTGCAAATTTATCAAGATATCTCGTTGTCATTACAAAATAATAATATCATATTCATGCTATATATAGAAATTATTAAAAGCTTCTTTTGTAAGCTACTTATGTCTTTATAGATTGTTTTCAAAGAATTCAATTTTTTTTAATTGGATACACAAAATTTCCGGAAAATCTCAAGATTTCGCTTTCGAACAAACAAGACCGTTCATTATCATACATAAACTTATTCTTTTATAAGACAAAGTCAAACTTTTAACTTGGAATCATTAGAAAATTTCCATCTCAATTACATTCAAACGACCGTTTTTAACGAACATTCTCCGATCGAAACCGATCCAAACCAGATTCGAAACTCGGCAACCCTTTAGATCGCGGTCCAGACTCCAAACTTCGAAAACCGAAATTCAACCCTCGTCCCGAAACTCAACCCTCGCAGAAGCCTTCGTCTATGAAGCACAAGCAGTTCCTGCGATTGATTAATCGTCCTCCAGGATGACACAGGACCACGCGCCACTTGCCGACTTTGACAACATATCAAATCCCGCGTTGATATTCGAAAATGTCCCCGGGGACATTTGCATGTTTGTTTGTATATGTGTGTGTGTGTGTTTGTCTGTGCATTTTGCGAAATTTTCCAAAGTGATTCATTATTTTAACGATGACGGCTGCGCTTGACGTTCGAAACGCGCTTCGCATCAATTATGCGCTCGCATGGAAAATGCATATTTTTAAACGCATGAATTTTCAATCTGTTTTCATTTCGAAATGCAATCGAATATACGCTGCATATATTATTTGATTAGTACGAAATTTGATTAAATCTTCACGTCAGTGATTTGCTGCGAATTCGAATACTCGATAGCGATAATATGATCGTTTATTACCATACTCGTAAATGAAAAATAGTATTATATTTATGTATATGTTTTCATTATGTTCTTTTATCATTTATATAATCATGATACAACTTTTTAGATTCATTCTGTACATATCTGAAAAGATTTTGTATCATTAGACAAGGTATCAAATGTTTAACATTTAACGTAGTGGTTTTCACGCACAACATATTAAGTATGACCTACATATACTCATGATATAATTAGACATTTTTCAATTTATTTATTTTGTATCTATTGTTATTACTATCCAAAATTTTCTAATCACTTTAAGTCATAGAGTCTCAAGTGACGCCGTATCATAGAAGCTAGCTTTAAATTAAACTATTAAATAAGTCACAATTACGCGAGTATTGTATAACACGAAAATCATTGATTCGAACAATCCTAAGCAAGGATCAAAGTTTGGAGAATAGTTTCGTTAAAGGAAAGTTGAAATTCAAATTCGACCACTTCTTGGAATCGATAATGAAAACAAACACACAGCCACCCGAGCAAAGTTGATACCACAATATTGAAAGCATTCGAAAGTTTCAAAGTCACAAACCCGCTTCAAAACCTATACATAATTCAAACGCTTCGACGAACTATAAACCGTATTTTTCTAGGTCGACTCGGTCAATTTTTTTTTTCGCGTATTCTACTCTTGTACACGTTTTCAATTCAGAGCACTGAGAAAATTTTCAATTTGAGCAACGCGAAAAATTTTCATTTCGAAAAACATTTTCGAATAACGTTTTTCGAACTCGTTTCGAAAATTTTCAATTCAAAAGTGCGAAATTTCGACCGGTGCGTATACTATTTATGAGAGGCTCTTTATCTCGGGCAAAGCTCAACAAGCCGCCGTCGAGATCATAAATCTTGCGACCAGAGTGTGCTTAACGTTTAATTAATGGGTCTGAATTCTTGCGATGCAATTATAAAGGGTGGGCTTTCGCGACTCGCGATGATTAAATATATGCAAAACCACCGAAACGATCAACGGAAATGTTTACCGCTTTTCCGCGGAAAAACTGAACGAAGGAAAATTTATGTCCTTTCATAAAAAACGGGCGCACTCTAGCCTTTTCCTTAAGTATACATACGATAAATATTCAAATTCTATCTAGAAAATAGAATCCCAATTTGTTCGCGAATATTCATAATCTGATGATAGGTATAGAATGTTCATTTTGTCCGATCGATAAAATGTTTCTGCCGAACTGACTCTCTGTGTGTTTGTAGAACGAGCTTAATGTATAAGTGTAGTCAATGGAGGAACGTGAGTCAGATGAATCGAAGTTTTCCTGGCACGTATCAAACGCCGAGTGACATTTGTGCTTCGGGTTATGATAGATGATTTTCTTCGGCTCGTAGGCAATTTCGCGAGAATTTATCGTATTTCCAACAAAATGAAATTTTTCATACTCGTTTACGACGCGCTCCAGTACCGATATGAACGATGAAAAGTGCGTACGCATAAAATTATACCATAATTCGTATAGCGAAAGCATAAATTATTCATTTTTACAAATAAGAATTGGCAAGTTTCAATCGGAACATGGTGCAAATTTGAACTTATCGATAGCATTTCATGCGTTAAATACTTTCGAACGATTTAATTGACCCTATCCATCAAACGAGCGTTGGTATTTCTGAATATAACTAATTTTGACACGAGTTCGACTTGACCCTCATCATTGCTTAAGACCTAGTCCGTGCCTGGATCACATTCCTGTGTGACACGTGTAAAATTTCGCTCGGAAGCTAAATATACATTTTGATTAAAGAACACCCCCCGTCCTCCTAATTTACTTAATCAATATCATCTTGAGAAACAGACTTATATATAACAGACTAAATTAATCTCATTTCTTGAACACACACTTGAGAAAAACTGCTTCGATCGGAACTGAGCTTTCTTCCGGCGCGTCATAAGCTTCAATCATATTTACATAAGCTTCAATCAAACTTCAAAGGTTTCTTTACATCGAACGACAAGTTACGAAATACAAACTACGTCAAATATCCACAGTCGGATAACAAGTCACGTAATAACCGATCACCTCAATTACGTATTGGTTACCGGACCCGGTATTCCGATCATCCTCGGAGACCACTTTCCTACAAGAGTCTGGTAATTCGATTTCAACAAGCACACAACTGAAGGAGCGTGACCAACCTCATCTCTAAGAGAAATGAAAAAATAAATAAATACAGTCCATAAAATAGCATATAATCTGTTTTTGCATGAAGCGTCGAGCTTCAGTGATGTTGAGTGCAAGTTTTGTCAGATTCTGTGAGAGTCACGTATCGTTTTATTTAATTGAGACATTCAGTGTGTAAAGTGATTAATTCTATTTTTTGAAGAAAAAAGATTTAAATGTCAAAACTTTTAGTATAGTCATTACTTTTTTGTGTATAATACATATCATTCTTGAATAATAAAAATGAATGAAATTAAATGAAAAAAATATATGTTTGGCTACCGAATAATAAATCGATTATTTCAATAAATTCTCAACTCTGTGGTGAACTAAAAACATCCACAGTTTAATATGGAAGAAATTAGTAAGCTTTTAAATTCGACTAAATGGAACAATGAAAAAAATTAAACTAATTTTAAAAAACGTAATTCATTTTTTTCTTGACTTTTTGTTTCATCTTTAATCACATTAACACTGTACGTTACAATCGTTTTTTTTTTTCAAACATTTGATTAGAAAATAGTGTTAATTTAACTTTTTACAGAACATTTAATAAAAATAGATCCCACTTAACCTGCATCGATTGATTTCTTTCGATTTTTAAATCATCTTTCATGCGCAGATCATTCATCGCAGTACCTAGCCCTAGCGACTGCTACTTCGCTCCAAAGTGAATTATTCGAAAAATTTTATAAAATGACTACAAATACCTGCAATAATAAATAAATATATATATATCAGGGGATGAATTAAGCTCACATCCCACCCTCTTCCTGTAGGAAATTTGCGTCGCGGGCAAATGGAATAAGCGGGTAAACCCACCGGCTCCGAAATCGTCCCGTCAATCCATATTAGGCGCAGACGTGGGTCATTTATTTGCAAAACGAATTCGTATTAACGATTCAAATTCGGGATTAGGGCGCGTAAATTGAAGCATGCGAATGTGCGGAATTGTACGCTCGTCGAGATTAATGCGATTCGAAACCGCGCATTATTATAATTCGAGCTCGTAATCTGACTAATAATTCTCTGTGTCTGCTTCGATGTCCGCGATGAATGTAAAGAGAATGATGTTGGACCTATTTGATGTATTTTCCATTGTTTTTGCCTCAATAAAGTCGCAAAATTCGATTAAAGAAGCAGTTAGACTTAAGTCTGTTTTGACATCTTGAATAAGGCAGATGACTTCTCGCTAGGAAGAGCATTTAAAAACAAAAACATTCACTCATAAAAATCTTATAATTCAATTATAAATGTTACAAGAATTGAATCTGAATCGAATCTATACAAACAAAACTAATTTCATTCTGAATAAATGATATCGGATTCGATAATTGACACTCAAACTTAAGATCTGTCCACTACAAGTTAAGAATGAAGAACATATTTGGAAGCTTTTTTCTTATTATTTTTCATATATTTTAACTTTTAATAACTTAAAGGTATTTAATTATTAAAAAAAGCATTTTGGATGTACACGTGCTGTTAGAAAGCTGCAAACGAATGTGCGTACGGCCTGAAAAGTGTAGTCACATCAGTTTCGCTGAAAACTCTCGCCGAATTGTAATATCGTCCAACTTTTGTCTCGTTACGAAACTTTTTTTTGTGTGGACGTATCTTTTATGGAGTTGAAAAGAAACGGTACAACTTTAGGCGCGAAAAAAATAAGTTTATTGAAATGCGTACACGAGGCGGTGTAGTTTTCTTCGAAACATTTTTCATCTTGATCACATTACCGCGTGAATTATTTATTGCCGAATTTTAAAATCGCTCCACGCATACATTAATTTCATATACAAAATAAACTTTCACAAAGAAAATATATCAATTCGAATTCGTTTTAACGAATCCGCATCAAACGAGCGATTCGCTCATATCGAATAAAACGGTATTGGGTATTTTTTTTTTTTTGCAAATTCGAACGAATCGAAAACCGATCGCGCAAACGTTTCCAATACAAACACGTCTCGATTTTCTCCTGTTCGGCCGAATTCCAAACATTAATTTCTCGATTTTCCCCTGTTTGACTTCGCCGACACATCGACAAGACCATTAAGACGTCTGCAAATAAAGATCTAGCGATTTGACAGCATCCAGCTAAGAAATTAGGTCGAAATCCCTGGAAAATCGACCGAGAAAACTCAGACGTGGAAAATTCCAGCGGATAATTCCTTGCGGAATTCCCAACCTTTTGCGGGAATTCAGCTTCCATCGTCAATAAATAAGTAATTTTTATGGTTTGATGTAATAAAATCGCTAAGTCACAATGTCGCTATGTTGAACGATTTTCGACTATTATAATATCTCACCACATAAAATTTTATTTTACTTCATACATAGATTTTTAATATTGTTTGTGACCGAAAATATTCCATACCCATGCTTAACTTTCCACACACCAAAATATTTTTAATTCAATTCAACTTTTTTCATATCTCAACATTCAAATAGTATTTTTATCGCACATAAAAATTAATTAATACTACACAATATTTTATTTACGTTTTTATTCAGTTTTCGGTGAAACGTCACGTGTGACACTTTTCCTGTGTAATATGACGTGTGAAGCGAAAACACAAAGGTGGTATATAGAACTTTCACTGTTTTAAAGCTTTGTACGTCCCATTTTTATTTTTATTTTTATTAAGGAATCTGCCAATTACAATCTCTATTTTCTCGTGCCAAAAATTGGAAAAATCTGGCACAAGTCGAACGGGCTAATATTAAACTGCGCAATTGCTATATTTCCGTATCGAATCAACCCATTTATCTCTGGGAAATAATCTCGGTTGACTTTAATAAAAATATGCTCTGTACGTGATTTTAGTGTTTTGAGTAGCCAGAAAAATTATTGGAGTTTATTTAAATAGAGAAAATATGAATAAAGTTACTCAAGATTTTTTTATGCTAAAAAGAAAACATCAATCATTGTCTGCATTTTATTATAATTGATTTGATTGCGCTCATCTGTCCATTAAGCGATTTCATACAGAAGTCGTAATAAATCTTAAGTTGAAATTATACTTAATGTTTTACTTTATTACGTCGTCAAAATTAATCATGAAACTTTTAATTTTCTTAAAAACTTATAATGCGATAAAATTTTAATTTCTTAACTTTACTTTTCTGTCAAAAAAAAACGTTTTCACGCACAACTCTAACTTCAATTTATGTTTAAAAGATAAATTCAATTTTATTTAAAAATACATTTATATTTACTGAAAATCAAACAAAATAATAATTTTCATTATATTTTTTCTGCAATGAAAAAACAAGACACCGTTCCTTTTCTTGAAAACGTCCCCTCAATTCGCCTACACAAAAACATATTTTTCATCATTACATAATAAAAAAAGCTTTATTAAATCGATACAACCCCATCCCCATAGCAATAGTGAAGCGCTTACTTAACAACCCGACATAGCAACGACTCCGATCGAAAAACACTCGACAAAAACACAACTCCGAAATTCGATTACAGCCACGAAAAGGGCCCAGTTCAACCCCGAAGACGAAAAATAAACTAAATAATTCCACCGAGGGTAGCAGTCCTTTAACCCCCGAGCTAATGAAGACGATCGATTATACAATTACCGGGTAAAAATTAAGCGTTTCGAGGGTGAGAAAACAAAACGGGCCTTGTAGGGGTTTGTGCGGCTAATAAAACGCCCGAGGGCTAAACAATCTTTGTTCCGCACAATGAGGTGAAATGTGGTCCTTTCTTGGGTTAATCGGCGATTAATTCTTAAGAAAGGCTCTAATGGTTAGTTAGATTTATTTTATAAATTTTGAATTTAAAAAAATAGGAAGTTTTTCGTGTTTCGAATGGACTTAAAGTGTTCAAATGTTTTGGATATTTAAAGCTGAATATATGTAAATGTGAATAATTTTTATCGTATTTTTCTAGAATATTAATATATTCATTATTAATTGATGTAAAATTCATTTTTATTGATAAATTTTCAATTGATATTTTATTTTAATTTATTTGACTAGGTTGTACGATTGCACTCCGACAGATCTATCAAAGATCAAAAAATGAGTTGGTTAAGATTAGATTTACTATTTTAAATTTATATTTTTATTTAATCGGATTGCAACATATGTAAAATAAGTTTTTTTTTCCACATTTAAAATTCTATAAAGAAATAATATTTTTACTGGATCGTTACAGAGCATTTACATTATTCATTTGAATATTTTAAGAAATTTATGTAGAAAAATTGATATTTAAAATGAAAATACATTCAAATAATTTAAAAATATTTATTATACAATTTTTTTATAAATTTGATTTAATTATTATTAGAAAATAGATAATACCCGTTACATGCCGTTGACAGTTATGCATCGCGACCATAGAACAATTGCGCTTCCCTTTCATTCAAACACCACAAGTAGCAATTAACTCGAATTTCAAATGCTCGTATAAAATATCGCAATGAAAAGAATTCGAATAATAAAAAAAGTTGTGTGTTTTGTGCGTTTTGAAACGAACCGTGTTTTATTTTAGAAATGCTTTATGTTCCTGTCAAAATGATCCTTCACGTGACCGCCGTTTGAAATTCGTATAATTGAATACGTAAATTTAGACTCAGAACGAAATAATCCACGTCAATCAACATCCACACATTCTGGAAATAAACCATCTACGAATGTATAATACCACACTAACAATACATAAGCTTATTCACTACTGTGTGTTCGTGGAAATTGCGGACGGTTTGAGCAAACGAGAAAATTCCGAATATATTTTTTATGCTACTTTATTATTAATGATAAAACATATAGTAGAAAATTTTCATGAGAACTTTTTATTCAAAATGATTAATTATCAAAATATTCGACCATTACTACGAAGAAAGGAGGATGGGTAATAATGGACCCTTACTCTCTACAGATTTAAAATATACCTCAATCGATACATATTTGTAATCTTATTTTTTTTTACGGTGTAGATTTGGTGTTTTCATGGAAAATTGATTTTAAATCATACCATTTTTATACAAATTTTCGTTCACCGCGAACTTAAGCTATGGATGCGAAAGATTTTTTTTTCACAAAATACATTGATTTTAAGATAAAATGTGGTCATATCAGTATTTTAGTATCATGAATTAATTATTATCAAATTCAAATATTTTGAAATGGAATGGAGTCAACCTTCCATAGAAGACTGTCCAATGTCATTTATCTGCAGTGTGATAATGAACATGCGTTTTATTAAAAATGTAACCAAATTATATTGCACAATTAACCATCATATACCAAACCATATTTTTCATATTAACTACCTTCAATCGATCAGAAAACTCTGCATAAATTTCAAAACTCAACTCTCAAACAATCATTATCCAACCTACGCATTATTTTCGACCAAAACGACTCCCATCCTTGAATAAATCACCCTGCGATTTTGATAAGACAAAGCTTGTTTCGATTTAGAAATCTGCCTATAAATCGCCATCCGAAAGATCGGCATCCACGGAACTTGGCGAATTAGTTCAGACCCACCCCAAAACCACCCCTGCCTTCGAATTATCTCCAGACCACCCTCGAGATGGAGCATCCCTTATAGAAAGAAAGGAGAGGAGCTCCTCTTGGAAAACGATAGAAATTGGCGACGAAAGTATACTGAGATAGCACACACATATAAAATGTATGGGGGTAGTTCGGATCGATATACAGAAATAGATTTAGGGCTGATAACAATGTCAAATTGGAATAGTTGAGGGGGCGGAGATGTTGTATGGAGCTTAGGAATCTTCGGTGAATGTGCGCGAAAAATATTTTCGTATATAAGGTTCGAGAATTTTATCTTAAATCTTCGCTGTATGATGAAATGTTGAATTTCAAAATATCTCGTTTCAATATGTTCCGTTTTTCGAATGACTTTTAATATTAAACTATTGAAGTTTTCTCCATTTCCTATGTGTGATCGGTTGTTATTTCATCCATGTTTTGACTACACTTTTTCGCCAATTCAAAAACCTATTACTAACAATGAAATATGTCAGTTTTAAAGGAATCTAATATTTCAAATTCGTAGCATAATAATGAACAAAACAAAACCTTTTAGTGATAAATAATATATGTATAGAATTATTATCTGTTATTATTAACAAAAAATCATTTTATTTAATAAATAAATAAGTCGATATAATTTTATAAGAATTGAAATCAAAATAGAATAACTAAACATTTTGTTTACATAACTTTATTTTTATTTATAGATCATCAAATTTATATTATAAGGGTACATTCAACTTTCATTTTGAATATTGAAAAACGTTCACTCCATATTACGGTATAAATCCGAGACAAAACAGAACAACGAAAAATTTTGCTAACTTTCGCATGATGGATCGTTTCAAAACAATTCGGCGTATGAAAAAAATATACATATATTTTTCCACAACAAAATAAAACAATGAGATACGGCAACTCAACTCTTACAACGGCGTCGAATGAAAGGGAAAAAAAACGGATAGATGTTCTAAGAATTTCAATTTCGAATAAAATTTAATCGCACTCGAAACGTCTCGGGCGAGTTTTTCGTCGTACGAATTATGCAAAATGTAAGAAATTTGCGTTGAATTTTTTCGCGAGAAACAAACGCGTGAAAATTTTCGCACGAATAGGAAATGAAATTTTTTGTTCGACAGAAAAGGCGAGAATCGAAGGGGATGAGTTTTAGGGGCGGAAGGTTAATTTTTTTCTCGTTGCCTGAAAAATCTATTCGAAAAAATTCGCGTTATGGAAAATTTTCAATAAAAATCGCTCTATTCTTTTATGCGTTCGCTCGGAGAAGCGCCGTTCGGAAAATCCTAGTTTTTCCGAATATGTTTCTTCTGAGCTGAAATTTCCTTATTTATGGAAAAACGCAGATGTAAAATGCTTCTCTTTCTTTTCTGTATACGCCCACGTATACTTTGATGTTTAAATTTAATATGCAAATATTGTCTTGAATTACGCATGCCGTTTTGCTGAAGCGAAAATATTCGACCTTAATGTATAGTGAAGTTCGTTCGAAAATAGAATTTGCATTCCCGAAGAACTCCGATCATAAATTGTAACAAAAATATTAGAATAATAATGATATATAAACGCTTCGAATTTAATGTAACTAATAAAATTACAAAAAACCATGTTATCTTTTGAATTAATAATTAATTTGATTAGCGATAAAAAATTGTCACAAAATTTTGATATTTATACTAGAATCAATTTGTGGCACAGATTTTTACCAAATTGTCATATTATCATAATATTTTTGCAATAATTTAATCACATTATAACAACTTCAACATTGTATATTTAAAATTCAAACAATAACACTTCCGCATTGATATAAAATTCACCTTCTTCCAAAGAAAAAAATTCTACACATTCAATACAGAACGATTTAATAAACGAATAAAAAACGCAAGAGTGAATGTCAATCTTTCAATCATTACATAGGATAGTAATTCAACCGAATAACTAATTTTTTATACCATCTTAACGATTCGATATCCTTCTATTTTGTAGAATCGACGATTGAAAATCTTAACTAATAAATTTTTCTTAGTAAGACGTAACTTTCTCATTTCCAGCACATTACGAAGGAAGCCCACCATCCCGCCTTTCAACTCTATATCAGCTTGTTAGGCCGGCCTAGTTGTGTACCAGCAAAACTAGTCGAAACTACATTAACAGGTAACTCTACATCAAATCTCAGAGATAAAATTTATCCGACGACAGATCAGACGAAAACTCACCCCTTGAAAAAGTCCGAGCGGCAAACGACACAAATCAAACACCACTTTAAAAAAAACCACACTTCACGGAAGACAGATCCGAGTCGGAGCGAGGGTGAGGGGGTGTCGGGGGCGCGCCCCCCGGGCCCAAGGTCGCACGTGGTGGCACTCGTGTCAACCCCCGGCGGGAAAGCGGCGCAGGGCGGCAACGTGCGGGACGTTTTCGCGCCACGGAGGCCCGATTCGAACTGAGGCGCGCGCAGCCGCCGCCCCCGCACCCCCCCGTTGGCCGAAGAGCGGCGATAGCGCGCCAGACGCTCTGCGCAAACGGAGGTTGGCACTATTGACGCTCGTCTACGGGGGGGCTGCGGTGCAAATTTCGATCATTTCGCGATTCTTTTTTTATTATTTTCGTCGATGCGACTGTGAATAGTCGAATATTTTGCCGCGGTACCACCAACACTCCACGTCATGGCTCTAGGCAGATATCCTTATTATCTCTATCTATATTATAAATACGCTAACGATGCTCGAAATTTTCAGACACAGCCGTGAATCGAACCCGGGCGTTCAATTCACAAGCCCGCGCCTTACACTCCAAACTACACGTCGCAATTACGAAACTGCATTGTTAAACATAATTAAGGCGAAAAATTTTTTTTTATTTCACACATAGATGGCAATACGAAATTTGATTAATTCCGAACTATTTTGATACACATGCGCCTACTGCTAGTTATTTTAATTACGTGTATTTGTACGTCTGTCTGGGATTTTGTATGGAAAATCTTCAAGCGTAAAATTCAGACGGTGCAAAACATAGCAGCTTTGCATAATTTGGTAATTTGGATCTTACGGCCAATGCAATAAGATCTCCATTCGTATCTTCTGGATATTTCGGAAAAAAATCTGTATATAAATATATTCATTCAAATCTAACCCTTAACGCATATCATCGATAGTGGCATTTTCGAATATCAAGGTCGCGGCGTTAGCTTTGTTTATTTTTTCAAATATAATAATTAATTTTTGAAAACAAATAATAATCGGCCATTTTGTTTTTCTTCACGTCTCGAAGTACGAATTCAATAAATAGACGACCGGTGGTTCGTTTTTAACACTTCAACGGCTGAACAACAATTAACACGTTTGGAACCGATATGTTTTTAATTTTTTTTTTCAATTATATAACGAAATTTGAATGGCATTTTTTATAATGACTAACAAAACTTTAAATTGATCATATAAATTGTATGGTTTGTTTATAATAACCGAAATATAATATGTTTATTTGATTTTTACTTTTTATAAGGCGTTCAAATTCTGTCCGAGACCTGCATTTTTATCATCAAAATATACGTAATGTTCGGATTCATTTGATTTGAATAAAATTTTAATTTAAGGCTTTGCGAAATGGTTCCACAAATGATCATCACCTACACCTTTCATATATTTCGATTAAATTTGAAGGATTTAGTGACACTTATGTGCACTAATTTACTATTCGGAGTCTTGCTTTATGGTTTTACTGTATAGTAAATGATATTAATTAATGATAATTGTATATAATTAAGTAGATAATACCTATATAATATTAAAAAATGTGGTTGTTTGTCGTCGGTGTGATTGCGAATAGTCGAATATTTATCGCAGTACCACCAACACTCCACGTCATGGCTCTAAGCAAATATAATGATTCATAATAACAGAAGCGACGCACTCATACCAACACAAGCGATATGAAGCCAGCCGATAGTGCAGCGGTATGAAGCGCTTGTGCATGACGTGTCGATTCAGCATTCTTTGGGATGCGTGGATTCGTGTCCTATTTCGGCTAGAGTCACATGTCGTTTTTCATAACTAATATGGAGGCTCGATCGTTTCTAATAAAAAATAATTCTGCACATCACCATTTCCTCAGGATACGACGTAATTATTATGCTATCAAAATTACTAGCGGTATTATTAATTAATGAATATTTTACCTGTATATCATGTTTTTTGGATAATTTTGTTTAATAATTGATACTTGAAAAATATCAAATCACAAAAAAAATTGCACGCTTTTCAATTGAAAATTATTTGATTGCTATCACTTACACAATTAATTGCGATTTCTTTTTAGCGATTTCATCAAACATGATTCAAATTATACTGATATTTCATTATCCAACATATTGCAAGGTTATTTGTAGGCACATAATAATATGAATAAATTCGTCTCCACTTTTTTTTCATATGATAGAATCAATCGATTAGTTATTTTATTTTAACGGGATTATTTGACAACGAAACAAAAAATGTATAAAAAACAATTAAGTAATGTTCATTTTTAATTTTCATGTTGGCAATTATTTTAGCAAATGACATTTTAGATTTATAGATTTATTATTAAAATAATCACTGCCAGAGTAATATTTTATAATTACACTTTTTATATGTATAAGCTAAATCTAGATTTTCAAAATTGAAAAAAATGGAAACCCATTCAGAGTTTCATTTTGACGGTGACTTTTAGTAATAATGTTTAAGATTATATTTTTCCTTCTTCCAATAACACTGTTCGACAAGAAAATGGCCCATTGATGCACTTAATGAATTTTATGTATTTGAATGTTCTGATCACGAATATCAAATCCGTTTTTCTGTAAAACAAATACTTTTTGAAAAAAATCACATTTTATAGTTTTTTTTTGTCGATTTTCAACGAAAAATTTGCTTTAAAATCATCATAACATTTTTATTTAACAATGTTTTTTTACAAAACTTTCAGAAACTATTAAACATAAGTGTATTTATATTTCAATTAAAAAAAGGCTCTATTACAATTATTAAATAAATTAAAAATAAAAACAAAATATATTCATTTTTTACTTAAAATAATAACACAAAAGAAATTCATATTGAACTAATTGTCAGCAACATGTTACGCACAATAGTATTTCTTAAGAATCCATATGGCTAATGACATTTCTTATTGCTTAAAACATCAACACATGCTACTTAATTAGTTGCTAAGTAACTAACGATTGAATGATCGGACATAAACGAACAATTCACTAATTCTTCGAGCAATCCATCCTTACCATGACATACATTATTGATTTTTAAAAATCGTATTGCTAAATGCGATTTTCCATTCGAACCTAATAAGGTAATGTCTAGTTTCACTCCCTCTCTTTTTATGCGCAAAAAGCTCAAATGAGGTACGGAATATTTAGAATAAGAAATATCACCTTTTTACTTTTCGGTTTCGTTTTACATTAGTTTCGACCGTATAAATATATATATATATATATATATAAAAACATATTGTTTGTATAAAACTTCTTATAAAACAGTTTATGTACTGTATTAAGAAGTAGGACTTGCAACACTATTGCGGGGCACATAATTATGTATCTATATGAATAAATTCATTTCTGTTGATTGTTTAAATGTAAGGATCGATTAATTATTTTATTTTAACCTAACTATTTGAATCAAAATAATGTATAAGAATAATTTGAAAATGTTCATTTTTAATTTTTACGTTGGTAATTATTTTAGCAAATTATAGTTAAGATTTATCTGATTTAGTATAAAAATAATCACTGTCACTTCAATATTTTATAATTACACCTAATGAGCATTATCTAGATTTTCAAAATTATAATAAAAGTGGAATCCCATCCAGTTTCGCTTTAGTTAGATTTCGATTGTGAATATCAATAAAAATGATTAAGATAATATTTTTCATTTTTTTAATAATAGGAGAGATTTATTCGGAAAATGACAATTTGAGATCGAAATTTGTAAGTTTAAAAATCAATGAGATAATTTACAAATAAAATATTCACTTTTAAAATAAATTTCTTACAATCGCACAAGTAGTATTACTAAAAATGTCAAGTTTGTTCTAAATTATACGTATTAAAATTCCAAATGTGTGTTTATCAGATTGACTTATCAGAATACTATTTTATTTGAGTATACATATAAGCATATTTACATACTTCATAATTGCATAAAATGGTATATTATTTCAGGGACCAGGAGACGCACGATTTCATGATTTATACATATGTAAAGGATTCAAAACGAAAAATGTGACGAGATTTACGATAAATTATACAAAAATCGTTAAATATAATGCATTAATAGACATTGATTACGAGGTATTAGAAGACGTTGGTCCTGTACAGGTAAAAGTTATAATTTCATATTTAAATATGATATATCAATATGGAAGGATATATGTACTAGTATGTAGGTCTTTTTACATATGTAGATTCATTTTGCAAAATTTAAATTCGGGTGAAACAGAGAACACATACAAAATATTTCGGTAATTCCTTCGCCAATTTGCAATCGTTTCTCGGATTTTCATTATAAATTTCAGCTACCAAATTGTGAATTACATATTCGAAGAAGTAACCGGTCGAAGTTTTCGTCATCACTTCGTTATTTGATGACATTTCTGAAAAATGCTTTTTGAATATTTCAGTTACAACAAACTGTTTTTGCATTGAAAAATAACATTTGGCGTAAATTTTTAAACCTGAAATACGACACTCCATACATAGTTGAAGGAAAAGTAAATTATCCGATGGAAGTTACTGGGTGCATAAAAAAAAAAGGTCAATGCTACATAAAAAAGGTGAAATAGCTCATCGAATCTAGTAATCGTACAAATATTAACATATTTCATTATTTTTGTAAGTAATTTTATAAGTTTACAATATTATTTTTTTTCCTTTTTGGAATATTAGGGTCATTATTCCATAAAAAATATTAATTTCGTCGAAGCAATAAACGAGGTTATGGTCGATGGCAACGCACTATATGGCATTTACAGAGTTAAGTACCAATTCTTCGTACCGACTGCTAGCTTCGGATGTTTTATGATTGAAGGAGAATTTGCGAAAAAAAATAAAGCATAATAAAATATTTCAAATAAGTAATCTGCAAAATGTTAATCAAAATTCGATTTCAATTTCTTCTTCAAATATGAAGAAGTAGTTATGTAGTATGTAGTAGTTTATATGAAGTAATCAAAATATTCTATTCAAAATTAATTTAGGTGAATAAATGGGATTTTAGTTAAATATGGAAATAAATAAATTAAAAATAAAAATAATGAAATGGTATTTTATTTATTTTTTACTTTAAGTAACAACACAAGCCGTACGTATATTGATTTTGATAATACTGATAGCTCAATTGATACAATGAAAAGATCGGGTCTAATAATGCTCCATCTTTTGTCCAATCTTTCAATTGTCAATTACACAGCAATGCGTTATGCAGAAAATAATTTCTACAGAATTCTTATGGCTAATGACAGTTCTTATTGTTGAAAATGTCAGCATATTTTTACGTAACAAGTTGCTAAGGAACTAACGATTGAAATATCGGACAAGAACGAACAATTTACGAGCAATCCATACCATCCATACATTATCGATTTTTCAAAATCGTACTACCAAATGCGAATTTCCTTTCGAACGAGAAAATATTCAGTTTCACTCTCACTTTTTATACGCGAAAAGCTCGAATGAGGCACGGAATAGTTAGAATATGAAATGTCACCTTTTTACTATTCGTTTTCGTATTAGTTTCGACCATATATCGGTATATATGTGTCATATATTGTCATATCTTGTCTGATGCACCGTCCCTAGGCGTCCATTCAACCCCTGGATGAAAATCCAATAAACTCGAAGTGAAAATTGTGAAACTGCTCTTGACGTCTGCGTGAAAATACTACATGGTGGTGAACTGTTCGAATCTCAACTTTTTTTAATGACTATGTCTTTTTTTTCATTTCGATATATTTCTAGTTTCTAATATTTTGGTCTTGATCGAAAATGTATTTTTATTTTTTATATGTACTTGGATATTTTGTAGAAAAATATTTTTTGTAATCGTTGAGTCTGATCATTTTTAGTTGTACAAGATATCTCTATAGACACGTGTTATAGTTTATTTTCCAATGATAGTATTATAATAATAATAACAATAATCCATTTGAAATAAGCATATATTCATTATTTCATGTCTCATTAGGACATAGCATAATTTGTTCTATGTGTGATGAATTTCATTGTGTAGAATTATTTTTTCGAAACTATCATTTATGAAATTAATTGTAAAGTCAAATTATATTTTTCATTATTTCGCTTCAAAATAAAATCTATATAAATGAAAATGAATGTATGTGTATAAGTTAATCTATCGCTTATCTGATCAATGATCACATTAATATTTTTCATGTGGCATCTGAAAAAGTTTCTACATCATATAATTATAACATTTTCATTATATACATATGTATATTAAATGTTAACCCCTTCCGTTCGGGCGTGTCTTTAATCAGCCCCGCTTTAAACCCTTTGGTGACGGGTTTATTTCCTCCTTTTTTCTTCGTCGAAGAGTCAATTGACGCACAATGGGGAAACGGAAATCTTTGTCGAATGTATAAACAGACCGTTAAAAGCTGAACGGCGCTTACGGATCGCTAGTTTTGCTCCTGCGTACGTAAGGGGGTTGAAACAACCCCCTAAAATAAAACGTTATATAAGGGGAGCTTTCACTATGTGTTCGTATGGGGGATGGAGACATAAATGTATTTTCGATGGTTAATTATGTGAAATTTCATTTGTACGTAGAATAAGGGCGACAAATATGGATCAATGCTTTAATATGGACTTCATACAATCACATTTAGATCTCCTTTTAACTTTGTGATGATATTGATTTAACGCGTGCATTAGTGATCGATTTTGTCCGAAATTGAAAGGTGTTATCGTTGAAAGATTATCCGTTGTATTGATGTGTATATTCATTCGAAATTGATAGAGTATCAGATTGAATCACAAACTTATTTCAACAGCGCAAAAATCTTTTCAAATAGGAACAAAACAATTGAAAATTCGATCTCACTCAGATGAATACATTTATTTTTATTTGTTCACAAATTCTGAATTATCCGTGGAAATGTGTACTTGCAATTAGATCATTCATTCATAAGACTCGGAAAACGGATTTTATTGTTTTCTAAAATGAGCATATCCTTTGAATTTTTACCACAGGCGAATTGTCGAGCTGGAAAACAAGAAAGTGGAGTAGATGCGGTCCACCAGAAAGCAAGTCAGAGTCTTGTTACGATTTTGAAAGGCTCCTTTTCTGAGCAATCGGATCCTCTTCAGCTAATATTGTCCCTGTCTTCCGTCAGTCGGAATCGAGCGAAACGAGCGACGCCGCAAATCATTAGCGGCTAAAAGCCCCTGTGTATTCTGTGTTCGGGATATGAGGGAGACTTGGCTGTTTTCGAAATTATCACGAACCAAAATTCGAAAAAAAAATTCGATTATTTTCAATTCTGAACGACTTTTTATCACTAATTTACATATTCCAGTTGCCATTTGTATTGCCGTTGCATTTCTTGCAATAATTTTTGCATATCACATGTGCAAATTGTAACAGTGATATGTGAATTGACATCAAAGTTTCTTATCGTTTAATTTTTATATGTAAATTTTATTATCATTGTTGAGATTTATTTACATTCAGCTACTGCAACTTACAATGTCGTTGTCTTTTAGCTCGAAACAGGACTAGGTGTTAATACGATAATAACAACAGCTCAAGTTGCAATGGCAACATATAAATGAATCTTTCTGAAAAAAAATAGTATCAATTCACATTTCGAAAATTAAACCTAAGCCAAAAGTGCATACAATGCAGCAAATATGTAGGTCTACATCACATATGACGATCGAAAAGGCCAAGGGGTACAAATTACATTTTTGCAGGAATCGCTTCTATGCTTGCTCATTTATTTAGTGGCAAAAAGATATAAACGAATTCGGAACGTGTGTCGAGATATTCTCCTCGACCTCCTCCTAATACATGTTGGTACATTGTCAACATTAAACGCGATTTTCTCGAAATCACCGCAAAGTCACTTGTACCCCTTGGCCTTTTCTAGAAACAATTTTTATACTTAACTCAATTTCAGAATATCACTTGTACCCTTTACACTATTTAATCGTCATTTACACATAATGACACCATCACCAAAAAAATTCCTTTCATACATTTTCGTAGCATGAACTACCACTCAGCATCCAATACTCGGACTCAGCCAACTCCAAATAAAAATATAATCAATTAATTAATTTAACACATACTTTTTTCAACTCTACACAAAACTAGAAGCATCTCCCCCACACATGTCTATATGATATTACGAAATGGAACCAGTGTGCGTACAAGTCGCACTCGTACGGAGTATGAGCGTCCTTTGAAATGCGAACGTTTTCCAGAAAACGGGCGAAAGTATGCTCTCAGACTCGAGTGGAAATTCGAAAGCTTTGACGTCTTATACACCTAATTTTGCGATATGTGATGAATTTGTTGGAGCGTGTCTCTGTCTTGTATAAAGTCCGGCTGCGAAAACTCGGCGACTTCCTTGTGTTATCGCTCGTTTATTGGAATGCTCTCGGTTCGAAGTATCCTTTCTATTCATTGTCGATTTTGATTGTATGATCTATTTATGAACTGATTCGATCATATTTTAATAGACACATAAGTATACTAATATAAAATGTATATGATGGCTGAAAAGGTCGAGGGGTACAAGTGACTTCGCGGTGATTACTAGGAAAGCGCGTTCATAGTTAAACATGTATTATGAGGAAGTCGAGTGATTTGATGATATATCTTAGTACACGATTCAAATTCATTATATCCTTTTGCCGCCAAATATATGAGCGTACATAGAAATGATTCCTGTAGATAACTCAATTTCAGCAAAAATGTCACTTGTACCCCTTGGCCTTTTCAGTCGTCATATATGAATTAAGCAAATTTTTCTCGACAAATCGCCTTAGATTATAGCTAATTTATTTGAATGCACTCGTTTCGAAGTATCCTTTCTATTCGTTATCGATTTTGATTGTTTTGTCTATTCACATTTATCACATAAACTGCTTCGAATAAACGAATAGATATGATAGAATTGAATTTGAATGTTAATATATTTTTTTACTTTGCATTAAAACTAATCTAAAATGTACATATTACGCAAAATTTTCTCGACAAATTCCCTAAGATCATTGTGCCACGTTGTATATTATGTGCATGTAAATAGCAATTTACACGTTATCGAAATTTTCACAGTAATTATAATAAAACATTTAATAGCACCTTGTAATTTTTATGTAACGCTAGATTGACTTATTAGTTTGCTTATATACAAGCAGAATAAACACATAAAACAGCTCCACAATACAGAATCACTACAAATTATAAAATTCAACTCATTTCATTCAATTGCAAGAATAAACATTGAAGCAACCGTACAAAAACCGACAGACTCCATCCGACAATAAAATCTACTATGGCGTTTCGTTTAAAAAAAAAACGAACGCAAAAGCAACTCGATAAGGACCTGTTTTTTCCACTCCACATTCCCTTAGCTGAAATTCGGATTTCGCCATAAATCCGCTGAAACATTCGTCGAAACCGATCTCGGAGTCTGAAAGTTTCCCGGAGACGGCAATTAAAATCGTTTTCAGCTTAATATTCAGCGACTAGAAACTGGACGGGGAGGTTCTGGCAATAAAACGCTGAAAATAACAATGAGACTTTTAAAAGTTGGGCCCGAGCCGAATATCGGCGGCGACTTAAAATTGAGCCATTCTCGAGATTGTGTGAGGCTCCTTCGGCTTCGTTCACACGGCATTCTTCTGTTTCGCTTTGTGTGTTGAATTTTTGACTGGAGCCTACTTAACCTACGTATATTTTGATGATAAAAATGTAGGTCTCGGACAGAAGTCGAACGCCTTATGTACGTAAAAAGTTACGCATTGCTTCGGTACGACGGTGGCTTGGAGTGAACGACGCCGGCAAACACAGTGCACGCTCGATAATTCGAATACGGCTGAAAATTTCGAGCGTTTCTGTACAAAAACCGTTTTTTTTTCTTATTCAAAGGGTTTTTTTCGATGGAAAGTCTAGTTAAGGTATATAGAGTCGTGTGAACTTGGCTTTTCGTTGGAAGGTGAACTTCTCGCGCTTCTTCTCCACACCACTTCTCTCTCCGTGTCCTTCCGCTCACTTCACCTCCCCAGAGTAATAAAGAGCAGTTTGTGCAAATTACTCTTTGCGAGAGCTACGCGTCGAAAGGCTTCGCTTCGACGACGGTGGGTGTTTGGGTGAGGCTGGAAAAACTTTATTTATTTTTTTTTTTCAAAAATAAGGTCTTGTTGTTAATGATTGAGGCTATGATTTTGTAGTTATTGTGCTAAAATGTACAGATGCTCTGAAAATTGAAATGTGCTTTACGTAACTCGTGCATACGTCGATTGTCGGGTGTCTTATGCAATTTTATCAAGATTGGAATTTTTTTTTGGAATAGATCACAGAACATTTGAAAAAATATAATTTCCAATTGATTCGATGAATAATATATTCAGTTGAGTTTAAAATGTTTATTTTTATAACATTGAATTTAACATTCAATGTAGGTGCAAATGGAAACATTGTTTTTTTCTTAATGCTCATTTTATGACTTTTCCAAAAGCGTACAATTCTAACTGTCCTCAAAAAGTTCCTTCACTTAAAAATTCAAATTTGAACATAAACAACTATTTGGGCCAAAACGGAATACGGAAAAAACGTTTAACCATACCTAAAAATAAGTAGCTAAATCAACGTGTAAATTAGCGACCCTCAAAAAAAAACAAATAACATCTGAAGAATATTGTACTTACAATAAGACAAAACTAGAAACAACAACTTGTGTACTTATAAAATTCAATTTTCCCAATAAGTTATTCACATCGAAAATTCAATACTCATACCACATTATATATTTGTTCACAGACGAACACCTCAACGCCGAAGAAAAACAACCGCAACAGTTAAGAACAGCAAAACAACGAAACCGAACGGTGTTGTACCTACATTCTTCAACGTACCTCTTATACAAATCGAACCTACTAATAGAGGCAACAGCCCTCTTCGTTCACGAGTTAAATTATCGACGTGAGGCTTCTGTAACTTACGTCCGTAACGTACCGACTGCTGTACACGTAAGGGGAGACTTGGCTAGTGTCGATGGAATTGATTTGTTTGACAAAATTATGATGGAATATTATGTTTTTGACTTTTCTTTGAATTTTATTAATTGTGTGTTTTTTTTAATATAAATTGTATTTTTCGAAGTACATTCAAATACTTTATCATTCATCAACATTTAATAAAATTTAGAACAACATCAACATTTAGAGTTGTTTGTGTTCAGGTTGCATTTTTCAATGCAAATTATGAAGAGGAAATTGATGAAGAGTGAATCGCTAGCTTGAGTTCCATTAATATTTTCAACTTTTTCAAGTTAGGGTTTAATTTTTATATTAATATTTTCTTATTGGTTTGGATCTGATTAGAGTTAAGGTAATGGTTATAACTTAGGCTAGGGATTTTAGGTTAGGGTTTTCCTAAAATAAAATACATGAAGCAATCTCTCATACATTGACAACATATTTCATGAGATAATACATATATATAAAATAATTTGAACAAAATTTGAAAAAAATCTTAATTTATCCAATTTTAGGTTAACTTATCCGAAATTACATCCACACAATTAACTTGAAGAAGTTTTAACCGTTTACCTTTGTTTAGTTAACTAACATATATTTTGTAAAATTAATTAAACTCTGTATATTTGTATGCATATTTGTCTGTAAATGACAGCTGTGTAATTGAATTAAAACATCTTAATAAATACATATTGAAATCGAAAGAGCGAAAAAACCATCACTAAATCATAGTTTAACATCACACATTAATAAACCTCAAAATGAGCACTTTCTCACCCATCCTCTCTCATCCATCACCTACACCTTTAATTGGTTTCGATTAATTCGAACTATTTAGTGACACCTATGTGCACTCATTTATTCTTCTGGGTAGCTTGCCTAAAATGGCGAATTTTCTTCGCTGTATAGTGAATGATATTGATTGATGTTAATTGCATAATTGGGCCTAGGCCTGTGGAGAGAAAAAAAATCACAAAATCAGCCCAACATCCCCTACTTTCAGGTACGGCATAGAAAAATATGTGCTCGGTTTCCGAAGGCTAAAAAGCCACAGACGCACCCCCCAAACGAGGGTGACTCCCTGGAGGCTGCCTGCAGTGGTTTTCCACTTTTCTCACGACGCCCACATTTTTTTCAACCCCCCATCATGCGAGGGTTGCTCGGAGCCGCACCCCACATCGATATGCGCATTCCTCGCGTGAAATACTAGACGTGCCCGGTTGTATTTTTCGATTTTTTTCCCCCCTTTTCTACTTTTCCTAGTTCCGTGTTGTGTGTGGGAGTTCGGAGTGTTTACTCTCGAGACGGTCTGGAGTTCGCGAAAGGGGAAAATCGCTGTTTTCCCGGGAAAACTGAGCGTTTTTCCCGAGAAAATTGTGCGATTTTCTAGAGAAAGTCGCTTAATTTTTGTTTTTTTTTTTGAGGTTAGAATACTTGCGAATCTGTAATGTGCGGTGTTTTTCATTTCGAACGCTCTAATTTTTAAATTAAATAAAACAAACTGTATAAGTGATAGAGCTTCAATTGTTTTTTTTTTTTATTTGAAATTATATTGAATATATGACAACAATTCTCATTTTCCTCAAATGTTAATAAAAAAATAATTCCAACTTTGATTATGTTTTTCATTTAATTTTACAAAACTCTAGTTATTTTGAAAATTTTCTTCCGCTCACCTCTGATTCAAACATCTTTCATATTTCCTAAAAAATTTCAACAAAATAGAAATTCGAAAAAATCAACATCCGGCCGTTAAATTCCAATTTCCTTCGGCGTAGTTCGACAAAACGAAACTTTTGAGACTTCATATCGATTCCCTTAATCCCTTCTCGGAGAATCCGCTCAAGTGCGGTGAGCCCCCAATTAAACCGATCGATCCCACAGCTTCGGCCACAAAGCCTCGCTGAAAGAAACGCTGAAAAATAAGTCCGAATCGATAAGCGTCCATTAGAAGTCCTTAAAAATCTCAGCCATTGTGGCGGTGAATTCCGTCTGCCATTATTCTCTTGCATTCGCTCGCATACACTCTGAACGTTTTCCAGTTCCAGTTGGCCACTGAAAGCTTCTGAAATAATGTCACGTCTTGACCTACTTCACTTCCAGATCAACAGCGTGTAACATTACCTCTTTCATATGTCCATTATGGTTATCGTCTTTTGGTCCCCATATTGGTCATGGTGCACTAGTTTCATTTTCTTTCTGCTCAAATCCCAATAATTATTCAAAATATATTGATAAGCAAACAATAATTTAGCATAGTTGATGAATAGGTTAAAATAACATTTGGTTGTGTTCTCAATTGAAAGAAAAGCGGTGAAAATTATTCCAGGATTGATTTTGGAGAAACGTTTTTCAGATTTGGCACCAAATACATAGGCTGACCAACTTGACTGACGCCGTTCGAAAAATAGCCAAACTTCTGAGCAATAAATCGAACGTTACAGAAGATAGATGATCCCCCGATGTGTTGTTAAGTGTGAGCGGTCAGTAAAGTAACTTCCTAGTCTGCTAACAAGTGCGAAAAAAGCTAAAACAAAAGGTTGCCAGAAACTGCTGTTTTTCTTGATTTTTCCAATGAGTTTCTTTTATCAACTAGTATCTTATCGTTCATCACTCTTGGCACTGAACTCAATGAGAAATAGTAAAAATGACATGAATGAAAATCCATTATATTAGGTGAATAAATATATTTTCATGATGCAAAATTAGTTGTTACAAATTACTATACAAAAGCAAGCATTTTTTTTATACAATTTCTATTTAAAAATTACAGAACATTTTTACATTAGAGTGATTAAAAAATGATATTGTTAATCTAAGTTATTCAAATATATAGTGAATGCGTTTCTACATGAAACAAAATGCATTTTGAACAAATCTTGCAGCAGCGAATATTCATTGAACATACATGCTCCAGCTTGAAATTCTTAGATTCTCATCTAACACTTTCCAGTTCGGCGATGCAACTTCGGCAGACAACCAATTGAAATCATCTAATAAATTCCAATTGTTTCTGTTGTGATCCAACGAAGAAGTAGCAAAATCTTTATTTATACCATCATACTTCAAATTGTATGGAGCAACCTGAATCTCGCTGGAATCTTCGATTATCGCTTTACTCGTCACGTGAAGATACACATTACAATTGGTCGATGAATGGCACCGCAATTGTTGACAAGCCAAAGCCATCTTACAATTACTACAATTATCCATAAAAACAGAAGAGCTCACAGGACCACATAAAATAACAGAATTAATAATGTTGTCTAAATGCATTGTGGCTGGATTTCCTTTAATGATGACAATACAGTTGTCTAGTTTACTTAAATGCACATCTTTTCCGCTAACATTTTCCCCGTCCAAGACCAATTTTTCATTATTGTGATCTGTGAAACCACAAGTGAAAGAGTCCCATTTTATTTTGTTATTCTTCTGTATGTTACTATCAACAGCATCTACGGTGCTATCTTTCAAAATGTCATGTTTCTTCAAAGCTGACTTATTACGAAAACCAAACTTTTTCTTGGGAAGATAACTCTTCTCCAACTCATTGCAGCGTGTTTGCATATTTTGAATCACAGCTTGTGATTTTCTAATACTGAAATCCTTGAGGAAAAAGCTCGAAGATGCAAAAAAATTTTGAAGATCTTGCAGATCTTTCTTAATGTTTTCAAAATGCAATGGTAGATCCACTTCTTTCAAAGACGGAATATTGTTTAGGGACACTTCAATATTGTCTGATTTTTCTTTGAATATATTACTAAAGTAATCTAATTGTTCGTTTGATACATTGATTTCTTCCTTCATTTTACGCTGCTTTTCTAATAATTCTACTCTTTTAGCATTACGCTTATACAGACGGTCAACTACTGTTTCCTTTTCGTCCATCTTGATTTATTATTTTATTATTGATTCTTATTCTCTTCTAATTTCTAATTTGGGCATATTTTCTGGCCTATAACTTTCACGACGAAGGCTTCGTAGTCTCTTAAATAATGAAAATTTTCAATGAATATTTCAAGTCACACAAAATTAAATCACATTTACAGAAAAAGAAATATTACCGATTCCAAACCGGGTTGTTTCGTTTGAGCATAGGCATAAACAACATATATGATACCAGAACCAATCATCAAACATGTCAAAGAGGCTCTAAAAGGAGACATCTGTAGAATTAATTATATTTTGCCTTGATTTCTCCAAATGACCAAATCTTGTTCTCGAGCTTTATATTCCTTGTCTAAGAATTCTCCAATGGAATAATAAGCATCCAATACCCAATAGACTTTGTTGTAACAGTAATACCTAGACTCTGAAATGGAAACAAAAAAAAAAACAAATTACCACTAATATAATGATAAAAATACTATAATAACTTTAATCATATAAATAAAGATATTGCTCGTTTTTGAATAATTATTTCCATGATATATGCCTATTTAAATAATGATTATTGTTTAAAATATTGATATGAACTCAAACCGAGCGAGGCTGATTTATCAAAAAAACTAAGACAAGTATGAATACTTTGATGAAAGATTCACAGCTGAAGACTCAGATTTGAGCTCGTCCTGGGCAAAGGTGATTCGTGGATTCCGGAAGCGAGAAGTTGAATCGAGTGTGATCGTGTTGCTGAACGGTTCGTATGCGAACTCATCTCGAGTAAAAGTGATTCATAAATTTTAAAAGAGAAAAGTCAAATCGAATATAAACTCAACGGTGAATGTTTCAATGCTCGGTTTAAATCCAGATGTGAACTCACCCTGAACAAAGTCGATTCAGAGACACAAATAAAAGGAAGTCGATGCGAATATGAATTAAACGATGAACAAATCGGAATTCGACAAAGACTCCGAATGTGAATTCACCCCGAGCGACGGTGATTCATAGATTTCGAGATAGAGAGGTTAAGTCGAGTGTGAACTCACCGATATCTCGATTCAGCCTGTTCCAAAAGAAGTACGTGAACCCACAGAAGCCGACTTCAACGGCTACTCCGACTCCTAACAACTTCTTCCAGCCACCGAACCGCTGCAACTTCTCTCCTATGGTCGGAGGAGAAGGCCTACGCAACATCACGAGCCGCTGCCCCTCGACAAACGAACGTTTGACAGAACGTGACGTCTCAATGCTCTCGTATTTACGGTACACGATATAAAAGCTTGTATTTTTCAATGAATAAAGATTAAATTCGTGTGAATATAAAATTGATTGTGAATTAAATTTTGTTTTGCAATTTTTTATCTTATGTTTAAACATATAAAAGTTATTTTAGTATGCAGTTTTGATAATGCGGCATTCGGACAGTAGTCACTAATATATGTGTATGTCCACACCCATGTTTCAGACTTTATGTAGAATATTCAATGTTTGCAAAAAATAGATCTATTGAGTGTAATTATTTAGGGCCCATTCACATGATGAGCGTTTCTATAGGCAGGTACAATTATCGCAACGCGCGTTACGATTCCCTATGAAAACGCATGACGAACGCCCATCATATGTTCAGGTTTCAATTTTGATGGAGACACGCGTTGAACGTTCACCATGTGACCAGGGCCTTAGATTTTTTTCAACATAATATATGGACATTATTTTCCGCACCTTGCACCAAAGTCCAAAGATAGACATCTGTCAAAATGTCATCTGTCAAAATACGTTAGAGCGATGAAAATTGAATATGTCTCGATTTGAAAGAGCGATCTGAAAGAATGAACTTCTGAAACGATGATCTCTCCTAATGGATCTCGCTCGCAACAGGATGTACCTGCCCTTGCATGGAGACGGCTCCAAAAATCCATTGGTGAGGTTCACGTTCACCAAATTCGCAGTCACCACCGTGTGTCTGCCTCTAGTCGCGTTTGCGCTCTGCGTCATCATTTCCATCATCAAAGACTTTGAGAGCTCTACGTCCACCCACTGTAGAGTCTTCAACTTCTTGCCTTCTGTCTCGGCCGCCATCGGAAGTTACTATCCCCAGAATTCGCTCTGGAAATGGGCTATAGCCTTGCACGCTCTTCCTCGCTACTTCACCGCTTCCTGCTACTATTCTTACTATTTGAATCGCTTGAGGAGGGATGTGCAACTCCTCGCGGTGTTCGCGTGTATTTTGAATGTGGTCGAAGTCACATCTCTCATTGGACTCTCCTTCTGGGACTCGACCGATTATTATCGTAAGCTTTAAATAGGTTATTTTTTGAGTTTTAATACGTTTTGTTTAAATTTTTTGATTTTTATTTGTTATGTTTCAGCCGTCCATAAAAATTGCTTTCTGACTTTTGTCGGAGCGTCCGAAGTATATATGCTTCTTTCGTGCTTCTTGCTGAAAAAGTACAAAAGGACTTCCAGCACCGAAATTGAAAATTTTTCGCTCAAATTGAAATGGAGTCTTCTCTTATTGAACGTCCTTTGCTTTATGGCTGCCGGCTATTTTTTTACAAGACACAATAATTTTTGTGAGCCAATGGGTATGTTTATAACATATTTATTTTTTTATTCAGTCTCCATTTTCGAATATAACAATTAAATGTTCATTTTCAGTGTATTCACTATTTGCGGCATCAGAGTATATAGTAATTCTTACAAATATGGGATTTCACATGACTGCTTGTTACGATTTTATGGGAAAAGATGTTATTATTAAAAGTACGGGTATATCCCTTACTTAAAGTATGTTTATTTATTTAGCTTAATTAATCTAGAATAATTTTATAATAATGCGTTTTTGCCTTTAAATGAAATATTTGATCAATTTGTGTATGTATTTTATTTCAAACATTAACAATTCATCATAAAAAATGGCATTATAAAAATAACAAATATTATAACTCTTTAACAATACTCTTCTATGAAAAACAAGCACACAGATCATATGACCAACTACAGATTTTAGTTTCGACAAACATTTTTAAAATTACATGAAATTAATGCATGACTATAACCATAACAATAGTCTAAGTCGTGTTTGTTTCATTTTAAAATAATGAAAGATCTATTTGATTTTGTTAAGTACAAAGTTTAATGTAAAAGCAATGCACTAAATAAGATTCCTACATTTTCATTTCATTTTTTTACAACTTTATTTTTCAGTTTCTTGTCTTAAACCATTGTCAAAATCATGGACATGTACATATATATGTATGTATTATCCTTCACTATTTTGACTAATACATAAATGAACTCTATAAAACCTAATTTTTCAAAATCTCTGTAGATGAACTTATAATCCATGTGCAGGTTTTTATCAAAAGTTTAAATCTCAATACATTTTAAATGCAATTCATATATCAAATTCGGTTGCCATTTTATCAGCAATCATTTTAGCGATTGCCAACGACGATGTAGCACCCGGTGAAGGAGCATTACGACAATGCAACACTCTGCTTCCGACCTCTCCCTTGTCATGTTGACAGTCAAATACAAAATCTTCAATCAGCGATCCTTTAAAAAAAAAATATTAGTCAAATTATTTTGAATTAAAACAATCGAGAATTCGATATTAACCATCTACTTCCATCGCTTGAGCTCGAACTCCACTTGGACCTTCTATTATATCAGCAACACTCAACTCTGGCATGTAACGTTGAAGTTGTCGAACTTGAAGTAATATCAAGTAAGATCTTAACATTTCTTTGAAACCAAATGCTGCATATTTCATGGCCATCTTTCTAAAGCCTGAATATGAAACAATCTCAAGTAACTCCTTTAAATTTATATCCTTCCATCTGAATAAGAAAATAAATTTAACTTAAAATTTCATTTATATATCGATGCAAAATTGTTATTTTACCTATATCCTTCGCGTTTTAAGGCTAAAACTGCATTCGGACCTAGCAATACTGAACCGTCCATCCTTGGTGTGAAATGAACTCCTAAAAATGGAAATCGAGGATCTGGCACAGGATATATATTACCACGAACTAAATGACTTCGATGCGGACTCAATAGAAGATATTCTCCTCTGAATGGAATAATCATTGGATTAGGAGAACATCCTGACATCTTTGCTACCAGATCAGACTGCAATCCACAACAAGCTAAAACATATTTTGCACTCACAGTGCCCTCTTTTTTATCACAAATAATCACTGGATACTCCGAATCTGCAGTATCCTCTTTGAACTTGGCAACTTCAAATTCATACAATATTTTCCCACCAGATTTCTTGAAATCATGACCATAGCTTCGTGTGACTCCAGCCCAATCCACTATACCAGTGTGTGGAGACCACAAAGCCTGTAATCCCTCACAGTGAGGTTCGTATTTGATAATTTCATCTCCGTCGATCATCACTAAATCTCGAACATTGTTCGCTAATCCTCGTTTGTACAGTTCTTCCAAGGGTTTTATCTCTTTTTCTTCGACAGCCACTATTAACTTTCCACATTTTTTATAAGGAATATTGTTAGCGTCAAAATATTCATATGATAGATTTAGGCCTTCAACGCACAATTTAGCTTTAAGTGAACCCGGTTTATAATATATTCCAGCATGAACAACTCCGCTATTATGACCACTTTGGTGATATGCGAGCTTACTTTCTTTCTCAAGGATAGCTATTTTCAATTTAGGATGTCTTATTGCTAATTCGCGAGCGGAAGCCGTTCCAACTATGCCACCACCAATAACGACTACATCGAATTTAGTACTGAAACACAAAAAATATATAATATACTAACCCAATCCAGACTTTGAGATTAGACTTTATGTCCAGTTAAAAAATATTGAATATAACGATTTTATACCTATAAAAGAATTCGTATCTAATATTCAGAAATAATAAGAGAAGAAAGTTTTTCATTTTTAGAGCCATTCTTTTTACTATTTTAGTTAACTAATCAAAGAATTACAATTAGTGCTATCAAAAATATGTCTGTTCCATGAATTTTTGTCAGTACTGACTGTAATTTATTCTCTGGTAAGTTAACTAAAACAGTAAAAAAATGGCTCTTAATCAAATAGGTGGCCACAATAATTAAATCAAATTTAAATAACAAAATAAAAGATTTTTTTTTTCGTTAATTTCATAAATTTAATTTAAAACAATTTGAAATATAATTTTATTTGAATGAATTCTATATTTTCTCAACATTCTAACTTATCATTGAAAGTATAACGAATGTTTCCAAAATAGAATTATCTTATCTCCAACCTACTTTACTAACAAAAAATCGTTTTAAACGAAACTTGATTCAATTTATTACCTTCTACCAATAAATCTCGCGGAATTCTTGAACAAACTATTAATAACCGCATTACACTGCGGGAAAGATAAATATTTCAAACTTAACATATCAAAAGTTCAGATAAATAACTTAATCAACGATCAGCTTGTCAATTTGACATTTGACATTGAAACTCCTTGCTTTTTTTTAATTTGGCCGAAAAATTTCAATTTTCGCAATCGTTTTTTCTTTTTAAAAAAAAGTGGTAAATTGCATATTGTATTTTCTGAAAGTATAGTAAATTTAACTGCATTTTTCAACTATCTGAATCATCCAAATATTTACAGTAATTAAATAACTGTTTACGATTTATTTATAGGAATTCGTTTTCTATCAACCGATTCGAGTCTGCTGCACAATTTTAATAGAAAATAGATTCAGCTTTCGTGAGGGGAACGTAAATATATAAATAGAATGCTACCAGTTAAAATAACAGTGATTTCGATTACAAACTGACCAATAACAGTGGGTCTGGCAACACTGAGCTCTATTGATTTTCTCCTACATGCGATGAGGCGCATTCATAGGTTTCACCCCTTCACTGATACGTTTTTAAATTATAAATGATTGTAGTAAAATAGTAAACAAGTTTCTTTTCTTATCAGAATCCGATTGGAAACACGTGTTGTGTGTTTTTATCTTATTGGGTACCAATTCTCGTTTATTTTTTATTAATTTTTTTTACATATTTTCTTTATTAGATTATAAATATAAGTACCTATATTTGAAGTGATATATATTTTTTAATATAAATATTAAATATGTATGATACTGGTTATGTTTCTGAAATTCACATTCATAGTTTCATATCGTACTGATTAATTAATGAATTTTATTTTCAATTGAATTGAAATGAATTGAATAATTATACGATCAATAATATTTTCATTAAGTTTCTGGACACATGATAGGCGTTCGACGCTAGTTTCCATATAATTATCGCAACGCGCGTTTCAATTTTCTATGGAAACTAGCATCGAAAGCCCATCATGTATCCAAGTCCTAAGTCCTGATATTTTAATCGTCGATCAGCATTTAGCTAACAGTACCTAGCCATTGATTATACTTATCTGTAAAATTTCATAAAAAAATAAACTTTTCTGTACGATTGAATAGTTTACCCACTCATCGATAAAATTCAAAATCAACGATTTATCGAATAGGAATAAATCCAAACTTTGAAATTTGAAACACTTTTCTAAAACGTATTTTTTTTTAATTAAAAAATAATACTGTAGTGGTAAGCGGTTGTTAGCGTGTTAAATGTCAAAGTTCGCAGTGTCTCGCGCCACTGGTGCGCGATGGTCGTGTTCCTTCGTTTCCCATTCGATGTTCGAACAAAACTTATCCTTCATTCGTTCATCGTTCGAATTTCTTCCGGATAATGATCTTCGTCTTTCGCGTTCTTAACACAATGACTCCACTCGGATCGGTTTCGTTCAACGATTCGACAAACTTCGTCTCTGAGGTATATTTCATTTCGTCGCTCGTCAACTCCTCATTTTCATTTCTCTCTTTAGTTCAATCGTTTTATTTTATATTGCGATTCAAAAATAATAATTCCGTTTGTTTTATTAATAGGCTTGTTTGATTTGATAGAAAGCAATTTTAGATTGTGCATGTATGTAAAATGAAAATCATTGATAATGTGGCATTATTATTGGTGCACTCTGTAGTTGTTTTCCAGTATGCATATCATCTTATTTTCAATGTATTGTGTAATTTGTATGTAAATTTTTATTCAGTTCATTCATTTTTTTCAATACATAGAGTTCTAATATTTTGTCTAACACATTAATTAAGAAATATTTGTTTTATTATTTTTAACACATTTTTGATTCATTTTTCATTATTGAAAATGTCATGAAATGAAAAAATTCACCACTCACCAAATTTGAGTTGTGTAGGTCAATTTAATTTTTTTTTTTTTCTTTTAAAATAAATTTCGAAAATATGTATTTGTTCCCTGCTTTTTTTTTAAGAAATCAAACATATAAATATGTAAATAACAAGTGTGAATATGTTGACACAGATTTTAATTGTTTTATTTCATGGTCATATACTTTGTATTGAGAACCAGTTTTTAGTGTGGTTTTCCTCTTTAACTAGTTTTCGGTAGTTCCAATATATTGTTTATCTTGAAAATATTCCAAATCAATATATCCATATTCAGAAAATATAACATTAAATATTTTACAGATTTATTGTTTTTATATGTGAATAAAGATTTATTAACGTTATTATCATTTTCTTTGCAGATATACTCTGACTTTTGAAGAAAATCATACATAATTTTCAAAAAACATCTGATTGTTTGAAGAATGCAATAATCTGACAAAATGCTGATCAAAGAGTATCGTATCCCTCTTCCACTCACTGTGGAGGAGTACAGAATTGCACAATTGTATATGATCGCTAAAAAGAGCCGAGAGGAGAGTTCTGGGGAAGGAAGTGGTGTTGAAATTTTGGTAAATGAACCTTATGAAAATGGACCCGGTGGGAATGGACAGTATACCAAAAAAATATACCATGTCGGCAGTCATCTACCAGGATGGTTCAAAAGTTTGCTTCCCAAATCTGCCCTTACCGTTGAAGAAGCAGCTTGGAACGCATACCCTTATACTAAAACTCGTTACACTTGCCCTTTTGTTGAAAAATTCTCTTTAGAAATCGAAACTTATTATTTCGATGATAATGGACACCAAGAAAACGTATTCGGATTATCCGGTAGCGAATTAAGGAATCGTATCGTCGATGTGATAGATGTAGTACGAGATCAGCTATATGGTGCTGATTATGTTAAAGAAGAAGATCCGAAACTTTACGTTTCTGAGAAATGTAAACGTGGTCCGTTGACTGATACTTGGCTGGATGATTATTGGCGTGAAGTTCAAGGAAAGCCTCAGCCGTCACCGAGTGGAAAGTCTTTGATGTGCGCATATAAAGTGTGCAGGGTAGAGTTTCGTTATTGGGGAATGCAGACAAAATTAGAAAAATTCATACACGATGTAGCTCTACGCAAGACGATGCTGCGAGCTCATCGACAAGCATGGGCTTGGCAAGATGAATGGCATGGACTCACGATGGAAGATATCAGAGAAATTGAAAAACAAACTCAATTAGCCTTACAGAAGAAAATGGGAGGAGATTCAGAGTCAGATTATGGTGATATGCCGAGCTCTTCACAAAATGAAAATTCCAAGTCGTTGGCTGCGACTATGACTTCTATTGAAAAACATGAAGAGGCTTCCAGTCCGATGATGTCAAAAAAATCTTGCGACCTTTCTAAATCTATTGAGTCTTCGATGAGATCTAAGAAGGAAGAGTCTCCTATACCTGATCATAGAATGTGGCAATCATCGAAAAAACGATCATCTTCCAGTGGTTCCATCAAAAGCTTGGAGGTTCATGTGGCTAACTTACGAATGGCTAGTCTAGTTGGAGAATCTGAAGCTGAAACTGAATCTGAAGAAGAATTTTTCGATTGTCAAGATGCCTCCCATGAAGTCACTTTGGCAAAATGGTCTTCGATGGGTTCTTTGGATGAAGCTGAACTAGATGTGTCACCCACACAAGCTCGGCAAGAAAATGAAGATAGTATTTTCAACCACACTTTTTTGGAAAGAGTCGCTTCAGAACGAGGCCCAAGACGTTTGTTCAAATTGCAACCGGGTAGTAGCATAGACGCAGCATGCACTGAAAATTCAACCCAAAATAATTGTCCCACAACTGTTTTGTTGCTAGTATTACATGCCGGCAGTGCTTTGGATGCTACCGTTGATATGATGGCAAAGAAATCAGATATAACAACCTTTCGAGGTGCTTTCGAATCTGTTATGAGACAACATTATCCCACATTGGTGGGTCATATAGTAATTAAATTAGTATCGTGCCCACCAATTTGTACTGATGCCTTAGGTGTTCTGTCAACCTTAAGTCCATACAGTTTTGATGTTTCACCATCCAGTTCAGATGTCCCTTATATCACTCATGATCTTATTCCAATTGGTGCAATACCTATTTTGGCTACAACCTCTCCGGATTATTACGATAGTGTGTCTCGTACAATCACTGGCGCTAATGCTGTATATCAAGAATTTTTAAAGTCTGATGAGGGCAAAGGTTTCAATGGTCAAGTTTGTTTCATTGGTGATAGTATGGGCTCTATTGTTGCATATGATGCTCTTTGCAGATCTCAACAATATCAATCTAGACACGCAAGCGAAAATAGCATTCTTGACAGTGATATAAATGTTTATAATGAAATTGTAATTGAACAAAGCTCTAGGCAACATTTGACTGCCCCGTCACCCAGAAGACGCTCATCTTCAACTAGTGAACATCAGTTAAAGCTCGATTTCGAAGTTAATGACTTTTTCATGTTTGGCAGTCCACTGTCTTTGATATTAGCATCTAGAAAAATATCTGGAGATAAAAACCAAGTGATAACCAAACCTCCATTGCAGCAAATATATAATTTATTCCATCCCACGGATCCCGTTGCAGCCAGACTTGAACCTTTAATATCTGCTCGATTTTCCATTTTGCCCCCGATTAATGTGCCTCGATATGCTAAATTTCCTTTGGGAAGTGGACAACCATGTCATTTATTAGAACTTATTCAAAGTCATCCTCAAATATTTGGCGACACCTTGACCCCGGCCACTCCTGTGTTGCGCCGTCTATCCGAAGCTTCAATGCAAAGCACAGTCAGTGGATTAGTCGATAATCTACCTTTATTGACTGCCAATAACCTACAGCAAAAATGGTGGGGTAATAAACGACTTGATTATGCTTTATATTGTCCAGAAGGTTTGAACAATTTTCCAACACACGCTTTACCTCATTTATTCCACGCCAGCTATTGGGAAAGTTCTGATGTGATCGCTTTCATCTTAAGGCAAGTTGGACACTTTGATCTATCGTCATTCGGTGGAGTTGATGAGAAAGATATGTCTTCTTTCAAACCTGGTCAACCTAGAGAAAAATGGATAAAGAAACGTACTTCTGTCAAATTAAAAAATGTTGCTGCTAACCATCGTGCAAATGATGTCATTGCTAAAGAAGGAGCTACAATTGTTCTATCAGCTCGTTTTATGTATGGTCCACTGGACATGATAACATTGGCCGGTGAAAAGGTCGATATTCACATCATGAAAGAACCTCCAGCTGGTGAATGGTTAATGCTAGCGACAGAAATCACCGATAAAACTGGACGAGTAAGTTTCACTATGCCAGATGACAAAATGTTAAGTTGTGGAATATACCCTATAAAAATGGTTGTACGGGGTGATCACACATGTTGTGATATGCATCTTGCAATCATACCTCCATTCACCGAATGTGTTGTATTCAGCATCGATGGCTCGTTCACTGCCAGCATGTCGGTAACCGGTCGTGATCCTAAAGTCAGAGCTGGAGCAGTCGATGTTGTGAGGCATTGGCAAGAATTGGGTTATTTGATAATCTACATCACAGGCCGACCAGATATGCAACAACAAAAAGTTGTATCGTGGTTAGGCCAACATAATTTCCCACATGGACTAGTATCATTTGCTGACGGCTTATCGACCGACCCTCTTGGCCATAAAGCTGCATATTTGAACAACCTAATCCAGAATCACAATGTCATCATTCACACTGCTTATGGATCCAGCAAAGATATTGCAGTATACACAAGCATTGGTTTGCAGACAAGACAGATCTTCATCGTCGGAAAAGTTGCAAGGAAACAGCTAAGTTCTGCAATAGCTTTATCCGAAGGTTATGCTGCCCATTTGGCTATTCTGCAACAGCCTGGTGGATGTCGACCGGCGCAAGGCAATGCTCGTATGGTTATTCCTCATCGCTTCTTCGGGTTGCCTGGTTCTAAAGCCTCTATTCGTCGACGCCGGTGAACACACACGTCGTTTTTCTAATATATAATGTATTACGCTTATATTCTAACTGTATATATAAAGATATATTGATGAATATTTTTTTCAATGGAGGATATTTTATATGTGATAGTAATTATTGTACCATATCATTGAGTTTGTACTTTTTTCGTTATTGTTAATTATGGGAAAACTTCTGTTATTTTTGTTCACTGCATATTATTCTTATGAACTGAAATACTGAAGTTTTTGCTGAATGTATCCTCTCTATTAATATTTAACATTAGATATATTTTTGCCCGTGTTTATGATAATGGTCTTACAATTAGTAGAGATATTGAAAAATATAATATAAGTTTATCGTTAATTTCAGTTCACATTATTGTACAATTTCATAATGTATTTCGAACTTTGAACTATTTTTAGAATTAGAAGAATTTTATTTCGTTTATTTGTTTGAAGAATTTTTCAGTGACGTGTCTAATAAAATTGAGTGATAAAGATTAAATAACTCGAGTGAAAGAATCTTGATTTAGACCATTGTCATAATGATGAGCACATGTATTTATTGCTTTAAAAATGGCCTCTACGATGATACTTAATGTTAAATGTTGATATGGTAGATTTTTTATAGTTGTTAAATTCCTTTATATTTGAAAAATCTCTCATCGTAAGATTATCCTAGCCGCAGTCTATTATAGCGTATTTGAACGTTATCATTTCATCGTGTGTTTTATTTTACCATAGCCAAATATTTTGACACTGGCTTTTGAATGTATTAAAATTAATTGCGTGCAAAAAAGTATTATAATTTATCTTGTATGTTTTTCTCAATGTCTTCGATGTGTTAGCACTCATGGTTGAAAAAGTGTGAAAAACATTTAGTGGTTGTGAATGCCAATTTTTTTTAGTAGCAAAATGTTCAATATCAATCTACATTAGGGATAAATAAAAAGGTTATGAAAAACATTAAGCTTCCTGATGTGTGCCTGTAATTACGATAGTGGCTTAAGTCATGAAATTTATATATATATGTATATATATAATTATCTACCTACCTATCATTTATTTTGGATCAAAATTTTATTGAGTATCATAATAAACTCTAAATTTTGTAGAGTGAAAGATTTTCACATTCATCAGTATTACAAACAAAGTTAAATACATCTTGAAACTAAGCAAATTTGACTTAGACCATTGTCGTAAGGATAGGCACATTGATGTCATGAAAGTCGTTCCTTTTAATATTATATACATACAAGTATTCTTATCGAACATCATATTTAACTTTGCTCTTGCATTATCTATAAAATTGTTCAGAACAACTAAACTAATTATGACTATGTATTGTTGAAACAACAATGATTAATGTTAAGAAATTTTTGCCAAATCCTTTATATATGATATATACAATATGCAAATATTACATGTATAATGAGAATTAAGGTCAACAATCACATGTCATCATCAAGTTTATGTGTATTTTATAAACGCACAATGTTATAAAATCCACTTAAATCTGGTAATAATGTGTCCGCAGCTTCACGCTACCTGTCGGCTAGTGTGGATGCAAATACTGTTCATAGTTCATAAAGTAAATGATTGTGCACTATATTTTTGTATTCGATTATTTGACTTCAAAATAGTACGAGAGATCAATCACATACTCGTTACGATTCCTTTTTTTTGTGAACATGTGTATTTTTTTTACAATAGTTCCGTTCAACTGTGAATTTTTATGGATTTTTCACTCATTAATTGTGTCCGTGATTATGATAATGATCCAAGTCAGGAAATAGGAAAATAGAGTTTTTCACTTATTTTGGCTCACATTGTTATAAAATATGGTTATTAATTTTAAACTGATTTTTTTATACAATATTTAGGTATTTTTCAATTTCAACTGTATAGCTAACAAGGTTAAACATAAATTTTTAAATATCTGAAAATAGAATAAACATTCCTTAGACCATTATCATAATGATGGGACTCGATTAAATATAGGTTGAGCATTTTGTATAACACCACTTTGAATATTCAGAAATGAAATGATATATTTTATTGAAGTTGATTATAAATATGCAATTTTTATATTTGTGATGCACTTTTGTGTTTGAATTGCATATACATACATATAACATAGTTACAAAACATGATGTATTTTAATTACAATGTTACAATTTAGATGTCCACTTTATCGTCTAATGATGCATACTGAATATATGCATGAAAAAATGTTTTGAGACTGGTGATTTGATTTTCTTTAAAATTGAATAGAATAAAATGATACGTAAAAAAGTGAATAATGTCTACATAATGGTTATTTACAATTCCGTGAGTTATTTGCCTTATTGTTATTTGTAAAATTTATCTGATTACTTTTTCTTTAAGTTTGTTCTTCCATAAAAGTTGTTGTAATCTTCAATATTCTAATTAGACCAAATATTTTGTGTAGATATACAGTATAGTTACTTTTTCAAAATATGAAGTGTAAAAAGTGTGCTAAAAGTTTCGACCAGTTTGACAAGATGAAAATTGTGATTATAAACGGTGAGAAATTTTGAAATATTTCTCTTTGTATTAAAAATTAGTGTTATAAGAGAGATGTAGAATGTTTTTCTCATAAACATAAGAGAAAATGTGTGAACTGTGTAATTTTTAAGTTTGTCGAATGTTTCATTCTTATTTTCTATGAAAAGTTATGATTTTTTTCATAATAAATAAGTTATGAAACTTTTTTAAAGTTGTTAACAAATGTGCTTATGATTATGATAGTGGCTCAAGTGGCTGTACCATTTATTTCGGTAAACTTTTTGTTGTAAAATAATATATTTTAAACTGAAATTTTGTATGGGTATATGATGTACCTATAGAATGAATTTTATTTTAGCACTATAGTATGCGTAAATAAATTAATCCACTGTCATAATGATTTGCACACACTTATATTTTATTGGTTCCCAAAAAGACCCGAATTCCAACAATTATTTATGATTCCAAATTATGCTATACTGTGAAAAGACTCAAGAACTGATTATTTATATCAAAATCATTTATTATTATTATTAAACTGACAATGTTTCATTACATTTTTGCATATTTACGTTTACAACCGGTTCTCAAGTGTTTTGTATCATATTTTAATCTCGTCTCATCCGGTTCGTTACACCGTTCGAGTGATGCAAGATATTTGAAAGCAATAATGATTATTTTTTGTGAATTAATTTTGCATGAACATGCAATATGTGCCGTTGTAAACTCTTTCCTTAAAACATGTATGTACGTAGGTCGTTTCTGTGTGTAATAATAGATGGTGACATTTACCCATTTTGGATGTCGAAGTAAATCTTTTAGGGTATTATTATACTAAATCGCCACAATTAATCTTCCAACAGAAATCCACTTTTGAAGCCAAAGCTGAACATGTGATTTCATCAAAACCTTCAATCGTAAGGCTTCTCGAATGTTGGTCATTTAACTAAGTCAAGGCGATTCTTCCACACTTTCGTTTATACTATTTATTTCTAACTAGACTATTGACCTTCCGTATGCATTCCTTGAACTTATACTCGTTTTATTGTACTTCGATGTTCAAATTTCCAGGATAACCATTCTCACTGTTTTTTTTTTCATTCTTCGATTAGTATGGACAGGTGTACGTTGTATGTTGTAGTGAAATCGTAATAGAAGTGAGATTGTGACTTTGCTAATTTACGTGTACGAATTTTTTCTAGAGGAATAACTTGAAATAACAATTGAATAATCTTGAAAATTGGGATAATATTGTTAACACATTGTTTTGAATATAATTTCGAGTCTTCTTTAATAATAATCTTTTCAATCTTTCAATTGTGTGTACATATTATTAATCGACACATTTTCATCATGAATAAGGTCATGTTCATTTGTCGAATTATACAGGGAAAAAAAGATGAACTCGTATTGAGTGACTGATGATTAAAAGATTCAGCCTCTAGGTATGTTTTGCATATAGAGACATATGGCATATGCTGTGAACGCTTCACCCTACTGCAAATGCAGTTGACGCTCCTCAAGAAACTGCAATAGTGTTCGGTGCCCCTCTACGGTGTCGCATGCAGTGATGCAGCATGCCTCTACACAAAACGTACTTTTAATTTTTTTCACCATCACAATTTCACTATTACATACCTACACGTAAAATTTCCGAGTGTATATTTTTCAAAGCAACAAAAGTTGTCACACAGAACAATTCGTTTGCTCATCGTTGTAATAAATCTTGGTCTTTAGATGTGATAACAAATGGTAAATGTGTTAATATATTTTGTAAAAGTATTCTTAGATTGATATTACGTGGTTTTTGTTCTCTTAATTATTGACAGTTTTACTGATCTGTATATTTTATGTGAAATATATGACATGTCTGTTAAATGTGTTTTAGTTTGACATAAAAGAACCTCAAAAGAAAAGAAAAAAAGACAAAATGAACTTCTGAACATTTAATCAAGATAAAATTAACAAAATTACAGCTAATCATCATCCAAGCGTTGTCGTGTATTTCTCTTAGCATTAGTATTAATTTTCCGCTTTTTGAAATTGATTTCTTCAGTTTTTACTTCTGAATCGTCTTCAAGGGTTGTGAGTTTTTTCTCTTTAAATTGCTTTTCAGCCGGTATAGCTATTACAGGCGCCATTGTAGGTGCTTGCCTCTGTTCGGGTAACTGCAAATCGACTGCAGTTTCTCTGTAAATGGCAAAAATACAATTAATACCAAAAAATATTATTCAAAAAGGTTTCAATTTGATCTTACTCATTTTTGACCACTTTCCAGGATCCGTACGGTCTACCAGCTGGTATGGGTCCGAACTCTGGAAGCGGTTCTGTGGGAGCTTTTTTTGGTTTAAACTTAAAATTACCTTTGCCTTTTTTTGACCTGAAAATTTCACAAATCAGTTTTCTAAATAACATTACAATTTATCTAAATGGCTTACCCTTTTGAAGGTTTATGATTAAATTTGGGTTTAGGTTTTGGATCATTTTTGACATGCAATTCTGCGAATGAAACATAGCCTTCTTTCGGTGGCTCCCATATAGTTTCTTTGAAATAAAAATATCAAGTAAAAACTAATACTTCAGATGAAATAACATTACAATTCTAATAATGAATCAAATACCATTAGTTTCAGTATTCCAATAATATGAATGTCCTTGTATTGTTTTAGCTTCTTGCCACGCTGATTTTTTCTTATTTTGATCTGTTGAACTTCCAGGAGTTGGTGTCGCAGACGATTGTGATACCAAATGTCTATATTTATTAGTTTCTGCTAATTTCTCGTTTATGATCTACAAAAACATCAGATTTTTATGTTGCATCTTTCAAAATATAATCAAAATAATATTTTGGAAAAAAAAATACCTGTGATGTCAAATCGGCATTGTTTTCGATATCCTTCAAGTATGCGGCCATTGCAACTTTTTCCATTTTGTCCATTTCTTTCTCGATTTTTTTGTGCTCCTTACGGTCGGCTGCGCTTTTCTTATTGATGGAAGTAATTCGTTTTGCAACATTTTCTTTGTGGCGTTTTCCATCTTCGTGTAAAGAAATCGACTGAAATGAAAAAAACAAATAAACGTATTGAAAAAAAAACATATATATACATATTTCTTAAAATGCTTACGATTTTATTTTCAGCAATCCAACACTTGCAAAAATCACAGTACTTTCTCGTGTTAGATTTCCAATAGTCAGCCCTGAAAATTGAAAAAAATTACACAAAGTCAGATTTTCATATTAAATGATTCATCAATACTTACGCATATACATTATTGAAATATGCGTTGATGGAAAAAATCTATTAACATAATTATTGATAAAAGAAAAATTTCACTTTGATAACTTTTATTGAAAAGGAAAACATGAGATAGGATATAATTTCTCAAGGCGTTAATATAGCCTCATCGATAACACAAATATCAACAATATCAGGATATATACATCCATATAATCAAATATCAACAAATGTAATATTTGGAAACATCAACAATATATCGGAAACGAGTATTGATTATAGAGCTACACAAACATCGACCAATTTAATCCGCAAAACGAAAAGCGGAAAAAATTGACAATATATAATAAAACATGCTGCCAATTAACAACGATCATAGCCGAACATACCGTTGCCATTTTTTTGATAAATAATCAAGGTGTTAAGCTTGTTTGCTATTGAAAATTTGAAAAAAACAAATCACACGTGTTGTATTTGAAAGAATCTATAAAATGGACTTATTAATTTAATTTGGATTATAATAAACTGTTGAAAATAGAATTGTGATTGAAAAATTATGTTAATTTCATAAACACTGTTTAAAATTAATAATCATGTTAACAATCATAAAATAACTAAAAGGATATAACAAAAATAAATCATTTATATGAGAGAAGCCATGTGGACTGAGCAGTTTGGAGGAGTAAACACTGCATATGCATATTCCATGTCATATTAGTTTCCAAAATGAGAAAAGTGATTTTATCAGATGAAATCACACACTATTATACCATCACTACTGTCCAAGTATTCACTCTTCCTTCTGCACAATTCATTCAACTTCACCCTATAGGTACATGAAATTTTAATAATACTAATACTAATACTTTTTAAAAATTGACTAGTGGTTTCTAAACTATATGAAAACATTTATCTCCCGATGTATGGACTTCTACAATAATGCATCGAAATATTAATTACATTTTCTCATCGAGGAATCAAAATTATGTGCGTAAACAATTATATAACTCTTCACTGTCAGTCTCAATGAATCAAAAGAGCATATAAATTTAATTTGGTGTTCTTTCCAATGAAAAGTATTTAAAAAAATCTTCTAACACACAATCATTGCTTTTCTATCAATAATACAAACGACCCACAGATAGGTACATGATAAAATTACAATATACCAAGTCAATCCTTAAACTTGTTATATTCAAAATCAATCTTCAGTAAATAACCCTGTCACTTTTGTCTCATTTTCTAAAAATACTAAAATAATATCTTTGGTGGGAAAAATAAAAATGACTGACTATAAAATATTGTGACATACATTTCAAATATTAAAAACTATCGTTTTTTATTTGCTGATAACATGACAATATATAATCTCAACATCGTCTAATTATAAAATTAGCTTGATATTTTCATATGATATACTCAACGTGAAATAATCTGTAACGTGATGTAATCTGAATACGTTGAAAAGCGCTACTTAAAAATATTGACCAAATATCTGATACAATGTTTTTGTATAATGTAAATATGTATTAATTTCATATTGTGCAATATTGTAAATATATATCTAAATATTTATTTATCAAAATGAGCAATTCCACTATTATCTAAATATCATCGAAAAAGGTATTCATCTTCTGGAATGCAGCATGATACTAATCGTAAGCTAATAGAGCGGAAATATTAAAAATTGATATTATAATCATGCAAAACATACAAAGATGATATGTAATCAACAACATCTATATATAATATATGTTTTAAGATGCAAAAATTGTAAAATTTCAATAGCATATTAAAAAATTTTGAAGCATTTGTTCATAATTCAACAACATTCCCATCTTACATTTTTCAAGAAACCTGAAATATGGACCCATAATTATGTCAGCGCTATTTATGTACAACTTTATTGAAAATGAAAATATCATTCCAAAATAGCCACTATCACAATCATGGGCCAACATATATGAATATTATGTTGAAATATGACAATTGTCTTTTACCGACTCTAATAAAGTTCAATAAAATTTTCATCACATTTGTAATGAGAAAATTGTTGAATGAAAACGTACCCTTCGAAGACATTGAAATACAAGCTATATAATAAAGATACATGCAAAAAACTTTGCTAATAGATATACATTTTTCATTAGTATGTAGGTATAATATTTATAAACATCGCAATTAAATCTGATTGGCACATTCAAGTATATACACCTTGAAATCGATATTTATACGCAAACAAAATAGTTAAATGCTTCAGAAAACTCACAAAGCTTATAACGCATTAATGAAGCATGAGATTTTTCTGCAAAAGCTGCACTATAATGAACGGATTACAAGGAATGTGTGTATTTAAAGATATATTTTTTAATTCACTGTATGCGAACTGAACTATGGATTATGTATTAACTAAATAACTGTGAAATCACTATCTACATCATTGCATTAACTGTAAATTTCACATTTGGATCGGATAATAAATCTATTATGCATTATCTAAGAAAAAAATAGTGGCATAATCATCTGTATAGTTTCAACTGTCGATAAAGCTTTGAAATTTCAATGATAATTTTCGAATCAATCTTCAGAGAATTGTTTTTGTAGACATCTATCCTATTTTCAGTCTTTTTATGGCACTATATAAACACAAGAGATCTTTGGTTAATTTTTCTCAGCTAGTTTAATATACAATCTGTATGTCCTACTTTACTAATGGTCCAATTTATTTCATTTTAGAGTGAACACTACACACGATTCAATCAAACATGTAGATCTATGAAAATAATTGCAGATCAAAATCATAATATAGTGAAAAAACATTGAATATCGTAAATGTGACTAATACAAGAAAAGACTGGTCTTCATATTTGGCTTGAGAAATCTTAAACATAAATGTAAATAGACATATTTTATAAATTATATAAAAAAATATAACAGTTTTAACTCTATATCACTAAAAAATTATAACAATGTATAATGAGCAATATTTTTCAGTTAAGTTACAAATTACAGAAAAATATAATAAAATACATCATGAACGTGTGTAACGATGAAAATTTAATTATTTTGTCTTCAAATTTGAGCGGACAATGGCACAATGTGCTCATGTTAATAATACGTCATTTAAACAGCAATACAATTGTATCGTATATACGTATACTGTGAAAATACATGTATAATTTGACACGTTAAGCTTAAATTATCTCACTTGAATTAGATCACCTATGGTTTTACAAAAATACAGTAATCTCGATCGTGTTGTATTAATTTGACATCGAAAACGAGGATCGTCAATCAATCTATATATATTTTTTTAAATATTTAACTATCGATGTTCACCAAAGGTAAAATTCTGAACAAGCTACGTTCCTACAGAAATTTATATTTCCAAAAATATTCTATGGATGCCAGGTAATATCATTTTGAAAACGATGCCAATCCATAGATGTCACTAGAATTCGATAAATGTCGGTAACTTCTAGTAAATTTTTTTATATGAATTAACATAATAAAATTATCTAAATATATGTAACCACTATTCAAAATCTCAGTCGGTGATACTCATGTAATACTGTCGAATAGATAAAATCTTTTATTATAAAAATCAATAAAACATCCTAAAAAGCTAGAATCGAAACAGTTATTAGTTATCTGAAATTTTCATGTAAATGATTAACGATAATGTCAGTAACGAAACTGATTATGTTTCGTCGACATGAACATCAAATCTGTGCGGATCACGATCAAATTATAAAATAATCAATTCTTACCGAATACTGAGCGATACGAGGTGTGCAATATATGGGAATCTAAGACTTCGAAGGCATCTGAGGTGAGCTAATTTTTCAATTCGATCTAGTCAACTTTAAAAGAATAGGATAGTGCAGGCTCGGATCGTAATGAGTATTAGTATTGAGCAATTGAACGTGTCTCTCCCAGACGACTCGGTCGTACTTCTCGTGTTCGATGCAGTCGAACCCGAACTTACGCGAGGCGAGGACGAAACGATCGAGGGTGTCTCCGCGGCGAGGGGCCATCACGTAGGCGACGCCGTCTTCGGCGAGATACGCTTCTATCGTGCGCACGAGATCCTCGCGAACTTCGTCGAAGAACAGACAGTCGGCGACCAGTATCGCGTCGTAGCTATCGAAGCCGCCGAGATGGGAGTTCTCCCACTCGAGCACGGAGCAGCTGGCCGACGCGCCTAGATCGTTGTATTCGATCACCGCTCGAACGTTCTCGACCGATTTAGGGTTGCCGTCGGTGACGTGAATCTTTTCGGCGCGTCCGTACTTGGCCGCGATCAACCCGGCCATGCACGACATCCCGCCGCCGAGCTCCAAGACTCGTTTGGCTCTGAACGCTTCGATGTTGGAGACGACGTAGACGGCGAGCGTCTCCTCGGAGGGCCAAACGCAAACGTTTCCGGTGTTGTTGAACCCGATGAGGTCTTCGGCGGTCGGGGACCGCTTGAGCTGCCTGACGTGTAGGGTGTGCGCGCCGTCCGGGGTGGAGTACTGAAGCCATTCGCCTTCGGAGTTGAGAGGGGCGAAAACTCCGAAGGAGGAGAACCTCCTGACGGAGATCTGGCAGTCGGGTTCGGAGTCCTTCAGCAGGACTTCGGCGAGGAGCCTCCAGCGCTTGCGGGCCGCGGCCCTCGCCTCCTCGGGGGGCTCTCCGGCGGGCATGAGCTGCGGCGGTGGAGTCGACGGCGGCTCATGTCCGCGGGCTAATGCGCCCGACCGTAAACGGAAGGTCGGGCTATAATTAGCCGGAGAGGCCGAGCGCGTGCCAAGCGCCCCCCGTTCGTTCTCGCTCTCGGCGGCCCCCTTACTCACATGGTGTCCTATGCGGCGAAGGAGAGCGCCCGGAAGCGGTGTTTCCCCGAAGACGGGGACTCCTCAGCGCCTCTACGCCTCTGTGCCTCGACGACGCTCGAACGATGACAGCTTTGGCCCAAGAGGGACGCGAGACGCGCAACTTTGACGTTTCGGTGCCACCAGTGCGAATCGAATTTTTTTTTTATTTTATCGAATTAAATAGGTTTAATTAATTTAATTTTCATAAGATTTTAATTAATTTACAATAATTCATATATAATTTACCAATTTATGTTATAATATTAATGCTTTGTGCCAAATTTTTAAATCGGTTTTTAACGTTTTTTTTATTTTTTATAATCACTTATTTTTGTTATTTAATTTCGATTTAACCTTTCGAGTGTTTATTTTCCTAATATTTCAAAATATAGTCACTTTAATTTTACTGCAAGAAAGTCAACTCTTCAAAAAAGTTTAAATATAAACCTTTTCGTTTGTAATCCTACCTCTATCTGAATTAAAAATATATGTTATTAAAAAATTGAATGGTACTGATAAATTTAGATCAGATTCGCTATAAATATATCATTTTATAAATTATCACACACATCTATCTATCTTTGAATTGTTAAAATATAAACCGATTGTATCATTTGAACAAATATATCTACGTTGTATCGATCTATTCATTGACGTAATTGAAAACTAAAAATATACGTCGAAGATAAATCTTTTAAATACAGATTGACCATTTCAAGTTAAATATTTCCTTGTTATTAAAATAATTTCATTATTTCAGGTATTTAATTCGAAATGTGGTTTTTTCAACATGAAATTGAAATTGTTTCGCGCAAAATGAAAAATATTTTTTGTAATGGTAATATGTGTATGAAGTTTTTCGTTGATGAACTTGTCATATTCGATTATTAATAGTCTATTAATCAAACGGCATCGTTACAAACTTCAATGTTACAATCATTTGTAATTTTCGAGGGTGACTGAAACGATAATTGAAACGAGACCTTTATTTGACAGCCCCTAACTGTATTTTACACAACATAAAAACAACCCCCATTTCAACACAAGATTGTAACCAGATTTTTACACCCCTTATTTGAAAATGCGTATATTCAAATATTTTGAAAATAATTCTCAAACAGCGACATCCGAAACAAATATAAAATGTTTTTCATAGTCATAAAAGATTTATTACCGTTTATAATAAACATTTTCCTCGTCAATACGAAATCTCTCATTCCGTCATAGATTTTCACATAAGCATTCGATCTAACTTATAAAAATAAAAATTATAGTAGACATGAGCTTTTTCATTATAGAAAATTATATTCCTATCTTGAGAGTGACTTAAATCATTTCCTACACATCCACAGTTAATGATCCATCGGCTAATTCATTAGTAGTAATAGGCCACCATTAGGGGACATTCCCTTTTTGAATGTTTGACAAAACAAACAAAACTAATAGACACCCTCGCGAACGCCTCGGGGGAGGTTTGACAAATTTATTTGACTTTTACAACGGAACACACACGGAGCGGCATTAATTAGGTACTTCTATAATATGATTTCGACCGCATCGATGCGAATTCGACACGAGATGTATTCGAATGAGACCTAAATCTCAAAGACTTTTATTATAGTTTTCATATATAAATAATATAAGTTATAGGTGATGTTTTGAAATCTATATCAATTTATGATGTTTGTGTGTATGTATGTGGAAAAATATGATGCGACCGGTCAATTATCAAACCCGAAAGGGCGAAACGGTTTTATTTTTCCGAATGTCAATTATTCGCGTTTCAGTTTTTGTTTGTCGTTAATTAGCGGAATGATTTGATTTCACGTTCTGTTGTTTTTGTCTGAAAGTTCGAACCGGACGCACCGGAAAAGTCCACGCCAATTATCATCGTATAAAAAGCGTGGGCTTTTCCGACTTTTCCGAACCGAGCGGAAAAACCACGCCGACGCTGAAAACTATTATAGGGGCATCCGTATCCGAGCGGAGTGGAACGGACTTGGGACACAGCTATAGGCGTCCTCCTCTTTCGTGTAACTGTGTTTCTAGTCTGTTCCGTTCCGCTCGCCAGTGGACGACCCCCATTAGTCGAATGTCGCTTTTGTAAATGGTTCCCAATTTTTATCATTTCGCTTAAAAATTTTTTTTTTGACTATCTGTAGTCACATGAAACTGTGTTATTGGTACTAGTCATATTTTCACACAAATCAAACCTAGAAATATCTTAATATTTCAGTATATTTTCATCATTTATATCTACAATCCACATCCTTGTTCTTTGCCTTTTGCTCTTTGCTATGTGCATATATGATAGTAGTTAGTACTCATATATTTATACACACGTGTCACTGTCACTGATACCTACATGTATGCATATTTGCAATTGATTGAATATCTGAAAACGTTATTGAAAAACAAAGAATAATGAAAAAGAAACAAACATCCAGCTTCTGTTGGTTCATTTCGAGTGTAAATATTATTATTGATATGTCAACGAGTTCATCAAAAATCTTACAGCAGTCAATTATTTTTTGTTAGTTTTATATAAAAGGTACATTTTACAATTTTCAACGGAAAAGTGTTGGTACTTTACAAAATATTTCGCATCCGTGTTAAAACAACTGTTACGGTACATTATTATTCTTGACCTTGTCAAAATTTGTTGTTTTCATTGAATTGTTAAGACTTTTTGAATTATGAGAGTGAGGCTTTTGTCACTATGCAAATTGTGTTATTAGCCGAACGTCACTCTTAACTGTTATTACACCAATTAAAATAACTGCATTTTTTTTCATAGAACATTATTCTTATGAAGTGAACTCATTCAGAAATTTTCCATCGTAACCTTGTCAGGTCGTTCTTGCAAAATATCGATGTTTTGGTTTGAATTTATTGTATGATTCAAAAGTTGTTAGATTTTATTTCATTTCAAAAAAAATATTGACATACTGTATATGCTTTTTTCTATTTGTAGAATTTGAATGTTTTAGATATATTAGTTGATTTTTTATTAATCTCTTGAAAAAATCTGTGCAGCAAATAATTTCTTATTGCTGTAAATGATAGAAAAGGATTTAAGAAATTCATTAGTGATTTATTTTATATGAATTTATAACTTTATTCTAAAATAAAATTCTTTAAATCTAACCATTTTTGAAATATACAATATTTAAAACGTATATAAAGACGAACCGCTCTGAATAAATTGCACAGTATCCGCAGTATACTGAAGTCATGAACAACTCACATTCAACAATGCTGAAAATGGTAAGTCTATTAAAATGAAAAACAATTCAACAAAAATCATTACTTTTGTGAATTAATCTATCTTTGTCATATCAGTTTCAGATTTTTTGTCTGATCATGCTGATATCCTCTACAATGGGGCAGTTAGTATTGACATCACCATCTTCTATTAGTTACAGTTACAGCCCTAACTATCCTTACGCTGTTCCTGGCTCCTACAATGTTTATAGTGCTCAGAGTTCCTCAGTATATGCGTATAATTATATTCCATATGTTTACCCATATCCTTATACTTGTTGTGGATAATGATATTCAAAGCATTATTATCTGAATCATATGTATAGTTGATATCAAAGGAAAAAATAATTTTTGAGAAATAAATGGACAATTTTTCGTCTTTGAAATTTAAGTTTATTTCATTTATTTCACGTTCGTTCGTGTATCTACATTTTCACCATAACTACATCGCTATTCAAATATTGTGCTATTCTTTCAATATATACAAATTTTAAATCAATTCTCTATAAATCTACGACATCCAATTGTAAGTTATACATATTTATGTAATTCTATATTGTAATTGTTATATTTAAACATCACAATTAAAATCGATTGCAGCTTCGTTCAGTTTGATTGAAATAAGAAAGATTTACGTTTTAGATTTGGAAATACCTTCTCCTTGAAAATCTTTATTAATATTTTATGCTTTATTTCTCAGATTTCACTCTAATTCAAAACGTTGCTGCATTGATTTTTACAATAATTTAAATAATGTTTATTGACACACACTTACAAAATAATCATATATACACATGAAATTAATTTATACACGTAGGTGCCCTATTTACAATTAATATAATTGAAATAATCCATTGACGATGTCAAATAAATTAAATAAAAATATGAGATCGTATCATTCACAATTTAGTTTAAAATAATGTTTTTGTATTGTAATATGTATTATAGCTCGAATTTTAGCACCACATTAATCAAAACTGTAAAAAATATGAAAATCGTTACTGATCATTTTACCATATGTACCACTACCTTTTCGAATATTATCATAAATGAATTTTATTATTACGTAAGTTTCAAATTTCGTACAATTTTTATTGAATGATCAACACTTTATGAATTTTCGTATAATTTGATCAATTTATTAAGCTACGTATTTAAATATTTATTTGGATACATAACATACTCAAGTAAACTTAAAATTATACATAAATACATATCGTTCATCAATCAAACAAACTATACGGAATATTGACAAAATAAAAAAGTACAAAACGATGCCAGAATTTTTCAAAAATTACTCAAGAAAAATGCAATAATTTGATCCAAAATCAATCTGTATTTTAAATAAGATCGAAAGACCAAAATTTTAATCGAATTTTGCATTTTGGTGTACATCAACTCACTTTTCACTAATATACTATATACATGAGACAGTGCCGTGACTGTTTTTCAATAGTTCGCAAAACGATCACAGAAAAGTATATAATTTTTCATTTGAAACTGATCTATTTCACGATTTTATGCCACTTCCAAATCAGAAGAATCTCCATCGGAGTACTGAAGGGCAGAACACTGTGACGGTGGCATGGAAACTGCATCTTCCTGAAGTCTCCTCAATCTCTCCTGTTCTTCTCTTTTCTGCTTTCTCCATTTTGCTCTTCTGTTTTTAAACCAAACCTGTAAAATTAAAATGAAAATGATTAGATACGTCTTATATTGAGATATTTGTTCTAATAAAATCTTTATCTTAACTTCATTCTTAAAAAAATGTATACAGAATTGTTATTGTGACACTCAAAAATTAAGGTAAATTAGATAGGGTCACATTTTAATTAAGATGAGTAGGTACTATGCTGTCGATTTAATCATTTAATAATGAAATATGTTCATTTTGAAATAAATAAAATACTTTAATCGTTGGTCTTAAAGCTATTTATCTGTATTTTGACCTTTCCCCCTATAAAATGTAATGCCTGTTATCACTAATTGCTAGCCAATAATTAAAATATCGGTCCATGATATGAAAAAAATCACCAATTCATAAAAAATAATATTTTATATAGATACGACAAAAAATTAGACTCAAATCTGATTTTTTACAAATCTCAGAAATGCGAATATACGTTTACATATTCATTAAGGGTTTTTTTTCGTGTGGAATAAAAAAAAACCGCAAAAACGATATTATTCAAAACGTCCCTTAATAAGATTCCCTTAGCAGCCCTCAGAAGACCGAAAAGTGCAAAACAAATTAAAACCGGCGTCGCCCACTTTTACCCCCGGCGAGATCAGAGAGCCACCCCTGGAAATTCAAACATCCCTTGTGTGTGGAAAATATTCGGAAAAGCGGAGTTTTCTTTTGATTTTATTACTGTTTTTTTTTAGGTTTAAATAAGTATCGGATTTATCGTTCGATGAATCATGGATGATTCATAATTTCGGTCAATGTTGAAAATTTTGTAATTAAAAACTAATCATGAATTAAAATCGAATCAATATTGTGATATAGAAAAGGTTGAAAAAAAAAGATTGTCGGAAACTAAGCGTTAATTTTGTGTACTGTGTTTCATTTTAACCGCATTTGTTTTCTTATCAGTAACAGAAACGAAATATTCATTGAAATATTCAAATTTTCCTCATTTCTTCAAAGTTGCGGTTTTTTTTATCTCTTTTGAAAATCACAGCGTTTAAGCATTTCGTACGATAAATACATATTTAATAATTTTATACGATTGTATGAAAACTGTCAAAATTTTAAACAACTATGAATGCTGTAAAAACACAAGTTATTTACGAATCATTGAACATTCACTAGTTGAATCTTCACTTGTATCTATGTATATTAGAAATAATTTAAGATAATGCAGACATCAAAAACATATTTAGATTCTAAAAGAAGAATAAAAAACTTCGAATATGAAAACCTTCACCTAGATTAATAACCACTTCCTTTTAGTAATTACATGATTGAAGGTTTTCACTGAAAATTGATTTCATATCATTCCATTTTCATATTAATTTTCGTTCACGGGCGAATAAAACTTAATAGATGCTTACTATCTTTTTTCAACGAACTATATTAATTTTGGTGTAGAGTATTATTTTAGGATCATAATGAGTTAATTATTATCAAAATGAACCGTGTTGAAGGCGGAATCCGAGAAAGAAAGCTGCGAATTATCCTTTCATTTGATTAGAATACCGGTCCTTAGAAAGAATACATTCTAAGACCTAGTACGTCGAATAAATAAAATTTTTCTAAGATTTTCAAATAAACCGACATACATATATTAAAAAAAAATCTGATATCGCAAAATAGAGTAATGTAGTCGACAATTATGATTTCTCAATCGTCCGTTAAGACGAGCCGTTGTTGTGGATCGGCAAATAGACTGGAGACGACAATGCGAAGAGGACAACAATGGCGAGAGGTGCTCCGGATCAACGCGGAGACGGGGGCCCATTGTCGTCGGGGGCTGAGCCCCCGGGGGGCGCGGTCGAGGGGCTGATTGGCCATTATGCGGATCGGTGCACACGAATGCGCCGCGCCTCTGCACAAACGGCTCAAACGCTCTCAAAAGCCTCTCAAACTGTGCGTATAACCCAATTCTGGTAAAGATGGCCATGTAGGAGACGATGGTCAGTGGTTTTTTTCTTTTCGAAAATTGGCGATTAGTTTTTGCACTCGAGTTGGATGTCTATAAAACACAAGACGTCCAATTAATATGATAGTTGTTATCGATTTAAAAAAATATTGCCGTTGGTCATCGTCTACCATATGGCCATCTATACCGGAATTGCCTTGTTAATAAAAATAAATGTATGTCTGTTTGTGCTCGATAGATTTCTTAACGGCTGATCTTTATGCAGTGAAATTTTAGCAAATATAGACGGGAACAGTAACAGTTATCATTCGACTTTAAGTCCAAAGGATTTCGAGCGATGTCGAGTCACATAAACTAGTTTATCTACACATTATTTTCAGATGAAACATGTGTTATGGATTAGAATATGAAGAAATTTGTACAAACGAGCTTTTTCGAGCTATTCCGCTTTAGCTTCGGGTTTTGCTTCGTGTATTTTTGATGAAAATATACGATTCTTCAAATTATTTTAATAAGAATCGTATATATTCTCGTCAGAAATATTTGGATTGGATAACTGTTACAAAGTAACTCGAAAAGATGATTGCTCTAAATACTTCAAGTAATTTATAATTAGCTACAACATTGAGAGCTTTTTTGGATGCTGTGATGATCCAAGTGGTGATGATATTTATTCCAAGTTTTCGTAGATACATTGCCATAACTGATCGAATCTGATTATATGTACATTCATAATTTAGATATTTTTAATATTTTGAACCCCAATTTTGAGCATATCAGACACCAGATCTTTCATTAAATGTACTGATAAACTTAACAAAAACATGGAATAAAATCACAAAAAAATACAACATTATTATTATCATAAGATATTAAGCATTAAAGTATCATAACATTGTTGAGAAACACTGTCTCTTTTCAAAACATGATATTCGGTCACATTACACAACAAATTGTACAATCCAAAGCATTGCACAAATTAATCACGCCTATAAAATAAATCAAAAATTATATTTTCGCACATTTAAAAACATTCAAATCGATTCTCTACACACCATAATCGAACTTTAATATATTATATTCGAACATTTTTATATAGTAACCAACGACAAAAGACGGCTTTAACCACATACGCCAAAAGGGTTAACAAAAGGACCACTTTCGATCTATGGAAGACCACACGGAGATATATTCGGAAGCCTCACAACAAAACCTCCAATTATCATCTGCGACAACACAACCCATTTGAAAAAAAATATCAAAAGGATCAAAAAGTTTACAGATTTTGCACGAAAGTTCGATCTACATTCGCATCTAGGAAACCCCGCATGTTCTTTTCCTATATTTTCTGATGTTTTATTATTCCATTGTTATGATAATCGACGATAGAAGAACACGCGTCGCAAGATTGAAAACGACCGAAACAGAAAGCTCTCATGGCCTTTTTTATTATTAGTGCTGTTCCACACAAAGCGATTTTATGCTAATATCATTTTCGAGTAGCTTCGTTGAATTATTCAACGCGATAATTTTCTCGACTGCAGATTTCTGCAGAATCGAACTTCGATAAGTTCGTTATGCATCGATTCAATTCATGGATTTGGATGGTGAATGCTTTTAGTTCTCACGAAAATTATTACGAGCGAAAGACTTTCTGCAGATGAGAAAAAATATGAAATCTCATTTCAAATCCTATTTCGGCTTGTGCTTTTCAATTGAGACGTTAAAAATCCGCAAAGAGAACACCGAAGCAAGTGTTAAGCTTTCGGCGTTTTCAAAAGAGATCAGTTATCATACGAATTAGAGATCTCCATTCAGAAGCAGTAGCGTGTTACTTTTTTTCATCAGATTTAATTTTCGCCCACACTAATAGGATAATGTGAGTTAACTTGTATTCTTTCATATGTACACCTGAAATAAGATTTAAAAAAATTAAACCCACATTTTTTCTATAGGTGTAACATATTTATTTAGATCAACGATATTTTGTTGTGAGAAAAACATACGTATTATTTTAAGAATTATATGATAAATAAGAGTAGATTGAAATATAAAAAGATGAGTCTGTATGAAAATGTATAGAAGAGAAAGTTAGCTCAACTAATCATTATTGGTTACCTTAACCTATATTATAAAATTTATACTAACATTCTGAAAAATTCTATGAAAAAGTGCAATATTTTTCGTATTTATAAATTGTCCTCAATTAATAACATCAATGTATTAATGAGCTTATAATTTTTTTTCAGGTAAAAAATTTAACTATTTGGGTAAAATAAAAATACATCTTTCAAGAAACACTTTGCTGAACAAAATTTCAAAAAATAAATTAATTTTCCATTCAACACGATTCTATATTCATTCGACAACCGTATCATAACTTCCTCATACGTTTCAAAGAAAAAAATCGATACGCATTCAAATTTCGAAAAAAAAAAATCAGCGCACAACAAACATGTCAAAATTCGAACACACATGTAGTCTGTCAAACAGTACAAATCCGAATTCAAAAGAGCAACATAAACAAGCCAATGATGATATGCGGATTTGCACCCCGCAAAATCTTAATCCCACCCCCCCTGGCCCATGGTGGACTCGAACCGGTGCATTGTAAAGGCTTTTTCACACAGGACACGCCAACAATGCGCACATTATTATGTGTTTTATTGTCGTATTGTGCGGCACTCCCGTGTTACCCCCTTTGCCGGTGCGGAGCCGCCTTAATATTGTAATGTAAGTTTATAATTGTGTTTTGCCATTGATATGTGTATGCGCTTTTTCATCTTTTCGTATTGTGCGACGAGTGTTGGATAGATTTGGAGATCTTGTGTGGTCTAAATGTTATATGTAAAAATAATTATATTTATTTAAAAAATATTTTCATATCGTTTGATTCGATAGTTTGCTAATAAAATTTATGCAATTGCTGATTGAAACATTTTTATTGTTTATAAATTTAAGAGAAAATTTTATAAAAATTAATTTGATTCAATGATTTCTAATTATAAACGCTTTTTATAGGCTTCAATCTTGCAGATTAAGAAAGTTCTTAAGTGAAAAACTTCTAAGTATGTAATCTTTATTAAACGTAATTCTTTTAAATATTTTTTATCGACCGTTTTCAATATATTAATGTTTTATTATTGCAAACTTTGACGCACGAGTACTAATCGATGATGATTAAAAGTGTGTTTAATGACTTTTGTTGTTTATATTATTTTAATGATATACATACATATAATAACGTTTAACTCTTATAATATTATAATTGCAATAATTTTCCTTATCGTTAAATTGTAATATAAATATTCGCATATAAATGAAAACAATTATATTCCGATAACAGTAACTTGATCGAGCGCACACAAGACACGTGGCGTTCAGAAAAATCCTTCCGCAATCAAACATAAACCTATTACAATCAAATAATTAAATCAAAAATGAGAATACTTTCAATTAAAACATCAAATCCAATAACAGTCAAAACCTTTCATAATAAAATCTCCCGAATAAAAAAAAACCATCCCCTCGACGCCAATTCTAAGTCCTCTCCAACCCCGCGCTGTTTACACATTTAAGTGAACATTAGTGTCCTTTTCCCTCTTAATATATATATTTCACGAACTAAAAAGATGCCACCCCATCACCTGGAGGGATGCTGGGCCTTTTTTTCTATTTTCACGTTATTATCACAGCATTTACCCCCCGGTAGGTAGGGATTGTTTTATTTAGTGGGGCGTTTGATTTGAGTGCTCGCCCTTCCCTCAAACTTGGACCCTTTGCTGTTTTTGCCCGAGTAATTTGATAGATGTCGGTTAGTAGACATAATAGATCGCTCCGACGCCGATTAATTATTGACAAATTTCGGTAATTGGATACTTTTTCGTTGTTGCCGATGGGAACGGTTTTTCCGAGGCTAATTTAACATTTTCAACGTTGTTTGTATTGACGTAGGTAACCAGGTGTCGTTCGATTGCATGATTTGATTTGTCTAGTTTTGGTTTTTAGATTATTATTCGGATTGGAAATTGTATGTTTTCGGAAAATTCATAGTATGAACGTGAGAAGAGTCGATGTCTATTTATTCAATGTACATTTTCATGGTTATAAAATGCAATGATATACTTACAAATGAATACTCATAAAACTGAAGATTATGTTTTTTAAAGCAAATGGAGATATTGTTAATCTTAAAACTTAAATTGTTTTACAATTTTACGATTTTCAAGGATTCCCAGTAAAATTATTATACATAGGAAACTTTTTAAGATTTCGCATTCAAGTGCAGATTACCCTCTAACAATACGAAATTAGCTTCCGCACTAGATAAGAACGTTAGAACCCACAAAAATTAGGTGTTATTTGTTAAAAATCACCTAAATCTATAATTAATCTAATCTCTCCCTATTTATCTGCCTATATTATTCTATATATCAAACCTCCTCACTCTCATTCACAAGCGACGTTACATTCACCTATCATCATTCCCGCTCCATCTAATACCCTCTATTTTCTACAATGCACACATAAACAAATCACTTCATCACAAAACCGATAGAAAATAGAGCAGCAAACGAAACGTCTTACACGAACAAAACCCAACAGATAGACATGAAACAAAGACTTTCAACGCCACAAATCCCACTCTTGCTGATTAAAAAACGAAACTTTCTCCGCAAGTCTGTCGGAATATCACTCGTGTATAATTTAATCTGAAAGTTTGCTTCAACCCTTCGAAGGGTGGGCCACAAAGCGCACAAAGCCCGACAAGAACTCGGTATAAGGAGGACTAAGTTTCCACATCGGACCCACAAAGGTCCAAGATTAATTTAGTCCTCAAACGTACCTAATACTCAAGTGAAACATTTACGCAACGGCTGAGCGCGAAGCTTAGTGAATATCTTAACAGTTCGCCTCATACTTTCGCTGTAAGGCCTATTGTTTTATGTATTAATGCCTATCGATTCGGTTGGCTTCGATGGATACGTTATTGTGGTTTTGTATAATATGTCTTCGATCGTTTCGGATATTGTTGTATTGTTTCGATATTAGTTGGTTTAGTCTGACTGTATTTTCGATTGAGAGTCTATCGGTAGTTCGATTGAATTGAGTTTGTGTTTACTGTTGAGAATTGCTCCCTGTAAAGCTGTCCTTCGGTATAGCTTTTATAATTATTAAATGTACTGTAGTTTCGCCTAGTTTTGATGGTACCCAACTAGGCCGGACTAACAAGCTGACATAGATTTGGGGTGCAGTTAAAGGGTGCAGTTGTTCAATTAATATTATTGAGTATTTCTATCGTTTGATAACAGTATAAAAAGTTTTTTCTTAGAATTGACAGTTATATCTGACCGATAAGTTATCAAATGAATTAGACCCATAATTGAATTTCGAACGATTAGATTGTTTCACAAATTCGATTCAAATATTTTCACCGCTCGAAATTTAATAGATTATTAAATCAAATCCTAATTTTGTATCAATAAAATAGTTATTTAATCGTAAGATTATTTTGATTGGAAAATTTGATTGAAATAGCTCGCGTTCCATCGTATGACATTCTTGTCTAGAAATGTCGCAATATGTGTCGTTTGAAAGCCGATTCAAAATGAGCTTTGAAGTTTGTTTTTTTTTATCAATGAAAATCTCAGAACTATAATAATCTAGCTCGCAGACGAGATCTATAAATAAAAAGAATTTATATAAATAATTTTGAGCTCGTTTGACGACACTGTTGGCTTATTGCCGACACTCAAATCGCTTATGAAATTGACAATTTTATTTCAGTTCACATTAATACGTTTCAATAGAATGAATCTGAAATTTAAAATTTCTCAATTGAAAATTATCAAATAATTTTCATTTACATAATAAAACATTGAAAATCATATCTCATATGAAAACAATTAAAGATTACTAATAAATTTTGATTTAAAAAAATAATAATTGAGAAAAGAAAACCTATATTGGGCACGTAGTTTTGTGTTGATTTTAGTTTCATTTTTTTTTAAACCGCCAAATGATTACTATCAAATAAAAACGAATTATTATTTCAAATCAATATTATTTTACTTTTCATATTATTGTTTTTAGCACCATCTGTTGTCATTCGTCAAGAAGTTCGTTAATTTGTTAAGAACAAAAGTATATCTCATATCAACTTACATGTTTCAAACAAAACAAATATAGCGTAAAAATACAGATAGATATAAGTCAATTTACAGCTTTCGAAAACGATGTCGTTAACAAACTGAATCATCCGAATGCGAAATTGCATAGTCAGCCTCTGTTTGCTGTTATTGCATACAAAATCAACCGAATGGATGCAATATGCATCCTGAAACGTCACCATTGTTCTGAAATGTAAGTATTATTTCTGAGCTGCATTGTTTTGCAATGCACTATGCGGAACTGCAAGCGAACTATGGAAATTACATGCATTTTGGCTAAATACATATAAACCATCAAATACAACAGATTCAAATTGGTATTAAATATTTTTGAATAATGAAGATTCTATTGCTTTGTTTAATCATCCAGATTTAAAGAAAATCAATGATTTATTATTGTAAAAAATAATAATCGATCAGCAAAGAAAATTGTCTAGTCCGTTTAAATTTATTTGAATTAGATTTTAGGTTAGGTAAGGCTTTGTTTTTGTCTCTTTTTTCATCATAAGTTAAATTTGATTAGGTTAGGCGAGTTTATATGACGACTGAAAAGACCTAGGGGTACAAGTGACTCCGCGGTGATTTCGAGAAAAAAACGCTCAAAGTTAAACATGTGCCTGTATGTAATAAGAGGAGGTCGAGTGATTTGATGATATATCTCAGCAAACGATTCAAATTCGCTTATATCCTTTTGCCACCAAATACATGAGCGTATATAGAAGCAATTCCTGTACATAACACAATTTCGGCAAAAATGTCACTTGCACCCTTGGCCTTTTCAGACGCCATATAAGATCGAATGTCTTCACGACTGGATAAAAAATAGAAATATTTGTGCAAAAAAATACACTCAACAGCAAAAGCCGTGTAAAAAATTAACATTTTTTTATTTCGCAATATTCATTATATAGTTCAAATAAACCGTGTTAAACCAAATAAATCGTGTAAAAAAACTTTTTTTTTCATTTTTTCAAACCGTGTTATTTTGAATCCGTGTAAAACGAGGGTTTGGGTGTATAACGAATCAATAATCATATAACCATATGTCACAATCAAACTAGGATAGATTAACATCACACATTCAGAAAATCACCCCTAAATAAGGGTGCAGTACGAGGATCGGCGCCGTAATTAAGCTCTCGTTGCGCGTTGAATTTTTGATCCTTCGGGAAACAATGAAATGTTTTGAGAATAAACAAAATTAAAGCCTGGGTGGGCCCCGAGCACACACACTCGCCCGAATCCGCCCCTGGCCGCCAGGGCCGCACTCTCGAATCATTTATTTATGGCGGATGGGCGTTTTCTGGGCGAGGGGGGCGGTTTCGGGGCCGGGGGGGAATTGGGGTGGATTTGGCTGAAAGCAGTCTATCTATTGCCTAAATATTGTTGCATGTCTTTCGTTTAATTGAATCGTATCGTTTGAGTTTTTATTTTGCATCAGAAGTTTATTTATCCGATGGGATTCTGGAATCTTCGTTTATTTTTGGAATATTGAAGTGTTTCATATTTTTGTATATTAAATAATATCAATTTTATAAATAATTTTTATTTAAATCTAATAACAACACCATTTCAACATAAAAAAGACGAAAAATTTCTGAAAATTCTAAAGATGTATTTTTAAATTAAATATTTCAATCAAGCCTAAGCTACACTGTAAAAAGTAAATCTTAAATCCCGACTCTATCTTAAATTTGAACGGTCTTAAAAATCGATTTACATTGAAATTAAATTGCTTAAAAATTGCGTTTACATGTTTAAACTGTATTTAATATATTAAATATATGGAATAATATATAATTTTAATTTTAAAACAATTGACATAATTTTTAAGCAATTTAATTTCAACGTAAACCGATTTTTAAGACCGTTCAAATTTAAGATCGTGTCTAGATTTAAGATTTACTTTTTACAGTGTACAGAAGCTAAAGTTTTATATTAATTAAAAATTTCCTCAAAAATGAATAAACAAACATTTAAAATAGGTGAGCAATTTTCTTCCCAAATGATGTTCATACATATCAATTGTTTATTTAATTACTTAAAACGATATTCATATCATAAAATACATACATTTTTCGATTGTTAATAACTCAACACAAATATTGCGCAGCGCAATTTGATATTTTTCATCCTATAAAATTTAAACACTTTAGCGATAAAAATTTAAAAGGAAAAAATAACAACTCGTGCTACTTAAAACTCAAGTTGAAGAACTACAATTGATAAATCGGACCTTAAAATTAATAAAATAAAAACTAATCAATTCATATTTGATATTTTTATCAAGTTGCATTATTCAAAAATCACATAAAGAGATAATAAACACGCTACGCTCTTATTAAGTTCACAAGTACGTCCGGATCAAACGAAATCGAGCCGGCAGCTACATTTCTTAAATGGCGGAATAATTTGTAATTATTCACGCACAATGGGTTAAAATTAACGAGGTGTTCTTCGAACAGCCCTTTATATTATATATCACATACATCACACATCGTATCCGTACTGCGCGATATTCACCTGCGAATGTACACCTTCGTCGAAGTCGTTAAACTGCGTTCCACGAACGAATCGTCTAATATAATAACGGATGATATAATGATAAAGAGTTACTGAAAAAAGTACGTGTCTGCTAATACAAAATAAGGGAAAAAAGCGAAACGATATAGAAATGGAACGAGGGCGTCCGTCGCCATGACAGATTCATTACGACAAATTACTTTGGCAAGGTACAGCTCGATGGAAAGTCGTGTACTGGTCTATTTTAAAAAAATATAGTTAATACAAAAAAATGTATAAAAAAGTACTTAATTTAGTGCTATTATAGATTTAATTTGAGCTAAATTTTAATGTGTCCCTTAACAGTCAATTATTATATCAAAATGTCAAATATTATTATTAATATTGACATTCAACATTATCAATGTTCATTGTGCTAAAATTAGTGCTGTGTCATTAGTGTCAGTGATATTTAAGTTGTTAACATTGATAATGATAAAATTATACAGAAACTTTATCGAATTTTCACAAAATCTTATTTTTATTTTCAATCGAAGAAAATATTGACAATTAATTTTATGAAAGTTCAAATATTGACGTAGAATACATTGTTGTAGACATTCATAAATTCGCATTTTTTCGTAAAATGATTCCGAATGTCGATGAAAAGAACAACATTAATGAAACTACTGATTCATTCGTTAAAATATATAAAAAACTATAATCTCACTTATGGAAAAATTCATGAAAAAAAGAAAATTTATGTGAAAAATATTAACAATCAATTCATAATCACATGATATTTTTCAATACACACATAAACGATCAATTCAGTTACTTGCATCGACATTCATTTCCATAGATCATTTCCAACTTCACATAGGTCGTTCAAAAATCATTTAGATCCTTATTTTCTCTGATAAAAAGACCCATTATTTTAAGTACTACTTAAGTGAAAGTGGAATTAACGTCCCATAAACAATTAAGTCGGACATAATATTTAGTCTAACAGAATCGTTGCATTAGGACAGAAGCGGGCACAACTTTCAACCCTAACTATGTTTGATGAGATGGGGGGCGGATCCCCTATTCGGGGGCGTTCCGGGGGCGTCTCCCCCGACACGAAGGCTTTGATCGTTGATCTGTTTATCAGTTGATGAAATCAAAGTGACATCCTTTATCGGACGCCTCAACCGGAAACATCAAATTGTCTCCGAGCCGTTGACAAATGAACGCCTCACTGACGCACAATAATGTTCTACACTAATGTATATTAGCTCTTGTTTTTTGCCTTTTATTTGTTTTTTATCATCTATCTATGATAAAAATGAATGTGCGTCTTTATTATATTATATTAGGGCAGAGCCCCCAGTTTGCGCCAGTTTAAGGAAATTTTCGTTTTTCAAAAATTCATAATTCTGTTATGGAGAGTAATTTAGAGATAATTAATATGCCGAATTGTTAAATAAACATTCTAGTTACTGTAAAAAATGTCATATCCGAATCTTATGAAATACTTTTGCAAATATATATGATTATGTGCAAAATTTTTATGGGTGAAATCGATGCCTGAGTAGTCGACACTGTAACCCCAGTAATTACTTTAATTCTAGCTGATATTTCGAGTAATTAGAGTAATTACCAATCGGGGAATATATCTGAGATGTTTTGTAGATAACAACATTTATAGAAATCGCTATAGTTCCAGAAATAACTACGATCGACTAAACCTACTTTTCTTAAGGTTTTTGTTAAGGAATGGCGACTTTTTAAAAAGGTCGACACATTAAATTCGATTACAATTTAAAAGCGTTAAATAAACAACTGCTGGTGGCTGTTTTAGAGTTTCCATGAAGTATTCAAAAAACTTCCAAACACCATATTTTTTTTTATATTTAACCATTTCTTAAATAAATCGTTTTAAAGTTGATACTGTCCGGAATTGGAGCAATGTCCGAAATCGGGTACTCTTCCCGAATACGAAGTTACCTACAAATTATAAAATCTATTATTTATAATAAATTTATATATATACATATGTATATTTTCGAAAACAATTCGTTTCAAATTTATTTTCCTCCTACGCATTTAAGAAAATTAAAAATTCTTCAAAAGAAATCATTCTCAAAAAGAAATATATCCCTCCTTTTTCGTTCGTTGACAAAATACATACGTCGCAGAATTATGAGCATTTTTCCCAAAAAATTCAGAGAAACAGAAAAATATGAAAATTCCACGTTTAAGCGAATAAGTGTTTTTATATTAAATTCTTGCCTCCAAGGTAGCTTCCTTAAATCCACGTCACACAAGGAAGTCTTATTCGCTCAAAGTCGAATAAAAGGAGAACGATTTGCGATGTGTACCTCAATTTTTCTCATTTTGATGAGAAAATACATAATATCAATTTGATCCACGGGAAGCCATTTCTTTTGTAGAGAGCGTGAGCTACGAAGATTCAATTTCTCGGAAAAATTCTTTGAAAATGCGCTGCCAAAGATGCAAATGGATATTGAAAAGTGGAACGTATGTATGAATGGCAAATTCAATCATTTGAAAGGTGCAATATGTGTGCTATTTTCTCTATCTCGATTTTATTTTTATTCAGTTAATCTTCAATGAAATGAATCGAAAAAATCTCACATCGACTTAATGATAAAACCTCGTAAAGAGGCCATAAAAATACAGAAAGAATTTAAAATATGATATTATGTATAATTCATCAATTTTAAACGTAATATTTTTTTAATCCCTCAAAGAATATAGCATTATTCATTAGGAATTAGTTTTAAGATGAGTTCAGATGTTTTTTTGTTGAATTTGAAGTGATAGAATGCACAAAATTATATTTTTTCATTTTTCAAATCAAGTACTTTTAGATTGAGTGTCATGCCGATAATTTGCTTTACAAATACCAAATATAATATGAAAAATGAATTCGATTGACGACTGAATTTCACTAAGGGCACAAGTGACATTTTTCATTAAAATTGAGTTGAGAATGATTCTGTAGCATATTCTGTACATAACTCAATATCGACAAAAAAACGGTCACTTGTGCCCTTTGTGAAATTCAGTCAGCAATTACGATATTTTTTAATCATTCAACGACCACTCTTCACAATTCTATTTAAGAACGATACGACATCCCACAATTAAAACTTGATTAATTCAAGTCGGAGCTGAAGCTCGAGTGCAGCCCCTTTTCAACCCTCTGCAAAACAGGGGAAATCCGAACACAATTCATTGCTCATTTACCCACGCAATCAAAATAAACATTTGACTTTATTCGGCAGGCAGCTGCCTATTTGTAGAGAGAAGTCCTCTAGATATGTACCTCTTCAGATACCTCCACATCCATCTACATAAGGACATAACGATCCACACCACTGTTTTTGGAGGGAAGCAAATTCGACACGGAGATGCATGCAACTGTTGATAACAATTAGCATTCCCACGAACCGATGGTAGAATTCTGATGTGCATTTGTCTCATATATTAATAAAAATATTTAGGATTTTAATAGATTATGTGATAAGATAATTGTATAATGCAAAATATCTGTCAAAACATTTATGGGTAAGTTGTGCTTAATATATTTTGCACGAAAACCATTGCGTTGAATGACAAACGCTAGAAACCTTTTCGATTGTAAAATATAAAAAGTAATGATGCAGAATCCTTCTCAGATGTTTATACAATAAATCTAGAAAGTTATATCGTATTTAGATAATTATATACAATGATTTTTATTTATACAGATTTTTCATTCTAAAGTCGCTTCGTTTTCACGGACGTTCGTTTATATTCCGAAGCTGTAAATTATGCATAATTGTCGAAGGGCTCCTTGGCAAAAGTACACACCTCTTTCTCTCAGACATCGTATTTTGAAAGAAAAGATACGCTGTTTGCCAACGAGTTGAGCAAACAAAGAGTTACTTCTTCTCGTCGTCGCGATGACAAAGCAATTGCGCTTCTGTGCTCACAGAAAACCGTAAAAAACATATAATACATAAACGAAAAGCGCTGAAAAAACGAAGAAGAATCAACAGCGAATTTCAGGTTTTGTTTGGCTATATTGTTATTATAATTTCGTTCGCATATCCGAAAATCGTTGTAATTTATTAATTCGCCGTTGAATTTTCAGCGGAACGAATTGTTGATTATTTTAATCGTTCGATTTTAGCAGGAAGTTGTGGCGATTACAGGTTTTTATTAATTTATATTAATTGGTACGAATAGGTGTACGATTTAATCAATACATTGTAAAAGTAATCAACTGCGTTTATAAAATGTGATTTGAATATTGATCGATAAACATTTTCAAATATTCAATAATCACGAAAATATTTAATAACATTTTACTTTAATGAATTTTCTGTATTCATTATAATATTTTTGATAAAACCTTCTTTTTTCAAAAAAAAAAATCACGGCTTAACTCATTGAATATCAACAGATAAAAAATTCAATCTATGAAATATTGATATCTTAAGCACAAAATATCTCAAACTTATTAAACCAAAAAAAAATTCAATAAATCAAAAATATATTAAGAATCAAACATCCTTAAAATTTTACAATTTTCCTCATAAATATATACGAAAATCGTCACGATAACAATTTGAACCGCTTCCGAGCGTGCGTTCGCGGTTTCCCCCTATAACCCAACCCGACCCCCTAAAACCCCCTAAAAACGCCCCCATAAACCCCCTAAACCCCCCTAAAAACCCCCCATAAACCCCCCGCGGACCGGGTAGAATATTTAATTCAACAATCCGATATGCGAAAATCTAGCATACGTGGCGAAGTCGTACAAAATGGCGAACTCGGCAGCGCCATGTTTTTGTTTCGCCGCTTTCGCATTGTGCAATGTTTTCGTTCGATTCGAATTTATTTATTCGAGCGAAACGCGAATTCTTCAACTCTTCGAAAAATGTAATCTTCCGATATATCGACGTACTTTGTGTGTTCGATGTGCGTTCGTAGGAGCGTTCGCGTTTAGCTTCGAGCGTTCCGCAAATTCAATCTATCAACATCGAAGTGCCCCCGATTAATCTTATATTATATACATCGGGGTTGAGTCGGGGGCGAAAAACCGAGGTAAGTCTATTTCTAAACAAAGCCTTTTTAATAATGCATTTTTCAATTTTCCTAAGACAAACAAAAGCATTGCGAACGGAGCGGATGACGTCACGCGGAAAACTCCAACCCCTTGACGTAGGTCGCGTTTCGCCTCATAATTGATTTTGTTGCATACGATATGTGTTTTTATGATTTAAATCGACGATTCTCAAACGTCGATATCCATAGATGTATAAAATGATTTTAATAATTTGATAGAAAAACGCCCGATGCTCTATTTTCTTCCCTGAAAATTATCATCATACCTAATCGATTTAAGATGAATACCTGAAAATTGCATTTAAATCTGTCTGATTTGAATTAAAAATCGTTATTCTGAAAACTGTATGAAATCATGTCTATTTTTGATTGATTTTTAGTTTCAAAAAGATTAAGAACCAATATTTTAAATACCTTCTAGAATCTATTTTATTGATTTTTAATGAGTTCGCTTAAGAACAAAGCGAAGACATTAAGCGCTTATTGTTTAAGTACAAATATGGCTTCTTCGTTCAATCAATTCGTAATGAAATCGATCCGGTTCAATTTAACAGCTTCCATTGAAATAATTGAAACGACACTCGAATCATAAAATATGAATATTAAATCAAGCTGCGATTATTCATTCGATGATTCGATTTGCGGTTTTTGAACAACGACACACATTATACTTGCGAGGAAAAGAAACGTCTCGACGCAACGTCGAAGAAAAATGATCCAACGTTATATGGGCGTGTGTAAATAATGGTGCATCATTGTGGTCATCATCATCTACAGTATGTGTACCCTTGAGACTTTAACAACCCTGATGTGCTTGCTCAGCAAACAACACTTGCGGCTACTGTGGACATCGTCGCCAATGCTTCTAGAGATGTTAACAACCTTTTTGTTTCGTTCGATTTTTTTATTTTCATAATATTTCAATGCATTATCTGCATTTAGATTTGTTAGAATCGTATAGATTAATTAATGGTTTTAAGATTAGAAATTGTAAACAAGGTTTGCGGCTGATGTGAATATCTTTGACTTGTTTCAAGAGATGTTAACAACCTTTTTATTTTTTCATATTGATCATAATTCGTTTCATTCGAGCTTCAATTTTATTAAAATGTATTAAAATTATGCTATCTACCTATCGGTTAAAATGGCATAGATTAATTAATGGTTTTAAAATAAAGAACCGCAAAATTTGCTTTCGATAATTATAATGATTTTAGTGCAGTAAACATTTGAAGATAATTTATTTACTTATCGGTCAAAATTTCTTATCGAACGGAAATGGTCAGCTCAAAATATTTTAATCTAGAGATAAATTCATAAAAATACTCATACAATGTACAAATATTACTATTTAATTTTACACGATTTATTAAAATATATTTTTTTCAGAGAAATCGAATATATTACTTTAAACGAGTAATCGTTCTGGTAATAATATCAACGCACACCTAGTAAAAAATATGAGATTTACACACTATTTTATGCAATCTTCATAGAAGCGGTGTAGACTTAATTGCATTACACAAATAAACACATAGTCAAATTATTACACTTATTGTAAAATTACTCAAATTGAACCTGAATTATTTATATGTTTCCAAGTAAGCATAAATTATTCATAACAAAATGCATCGATCGACTAAAAACGAGCAACAAATTAAACAAATCAATCCGATTCACACAAAATAACATATTTGTCGATTCAAAATAAATAAAAAAAATCAGTTTCGTACAACTGTCTATTTGCGCAAACCAAACAACCGCACTATCCGACGCTCGGTTTGTGGCAATAACAGAAGCGCAACCGAAAAGTGAACTCACACTCTATGAAAAACGCACAAATGTGAAAAAAATCGTCGATTTCTGAATAAACACGAGTCGAGTGCACTTCGAAGCCACATCGAGCGTGGAATTTTGAAGAATTACAAGGATTAGGTGTACCGAGTGCTGTTGGCTTAGGACTCGCTCCGACGGACACTCGAAAAAAGCGTGGGCTGTACATACGACACTATAGCGAGTATCGTGTTATACGAGTGTGGATGGAAAAAAATATATTAGAGAATGCAGTGAAGTCTAAGGCTCTAGGTGAGGTATTTTTAATTTTTCTTGATTGCTTTTGTTTCGATTTAAATCAATTCGATGAGTGTCATTTTAGCGTCTTTCGCTTGTTAGTGACACTCGTGTTTGTGTTCTGATTCGGGAATTGATCTGTTGAATTTCTGTATTTATTTATTTCTTAAGAGGATTTTCGATTAATTGAAACAGAATAATTTGAAATTGAATTGAAATCGAATTCGCACAGATTTGTCATTGCGATTAAAAATAATGCAGTTCAGAGATTGTAGGCAATTTCAAATACTTATTTTTAAGTAATCAGGTTTTTAACAAATTTTCCTAAAAGTCGACAGAGTATATAATTTGTACACTGTTCCAGATTTAATAATCAAAATAAGGAAAATCGTAATAAATTCTCTATTTCAGTAAAGGAATTTCAAATATAAAGTATGTAAATTTAATTTGTAATAGTAATCCGACGATAAAAATACAAGCGGAACTTCCTGTATTTAGCATAAGGAAAATATTATACGAAAAATTGATAAAACATTAATGATATAAATCGATAAGATATTTAATTACAGTATAATCGAAAAATAAAGGCTTACGCACTTTTCATTTATCAGCACATTCCATTATGATTCAACTCATATTTCATATTTTCCTCCAATGATTACACATTAATCGTGATCGAATATCAGAAAATAACTTCCGTTTTTAGAACCGCAACATTCTAGAATTCTTAACTCGAAAAATATTCAATTGAGCATGGGCAAAAATGTATGTAGACCGTTCCAAATTTGAACATACGTAATAGGTATACTCACAACGATTCATAAAAAATATTTCACAGTGAGATTCGCAAACAAAACATATACTTGTATAACTACTGAAAAGGCCAAGGTGTACAAGATACATTTTTGCTGAAATCGAGTTATGTACAAAAATCGCTTCTATGAACTCTCATATATTCGATGGCAAAAGAATATAATCGAATTTGGAACGTGTGTCGAGATATATCATTAAATCACTTGACCTTCTCCTATTACATGCATGCTCAACTTTAGGCAGGCTTTTCTCGAAATCAATAAGTCACTTGTGCCCTTTGTCCTTTTCAGTCGTCAAATGATAATCGACTTTATAATATAGAACGACTTATAAGATGAGAAAATTCGATTTTCCATGAAAATTATAAATCTACAGTGAGTGTCGCCCTAGTGAAAAAATATGTATTAAGATACATTCAGTGAAGTCTTACTTTGTATGGCAACATTTTTAATAATAAAAATAATAAAAAAACACGTGTCCACTTAGCGTTAATCAGTCGAAAGCTAATAAAAGTAATCTTCCGCGCAAGTCTGATTGAAGCTCACAAAGCGCCGTATCCATAATATCCGAAAGCGAGAAAATCAAGCGAAAGGCGAGGGATGAAAGGGGCTCTTAAATCAAAGCAATTCTGGGTCTGGGGGGTCGAAAAAGTCACCCCCGAGGGCCATGGCAACCGACACGGTTTCCGGCGCCTTTTAAAGGATTCCAAACTGAATTATCTAAATTAAAACGACGCTTATCTACGAAACGAAATGATTCTGGGGTGGGTCTGGCTTTTTATTTGTTCGTTATTTCGGTTAGTTTCGTCTGAAGTGTTGTTGAGATGAGGATTATCGGGTTGTTGCGATGCGTCGATTCGGTGGATTATTTTTCGTATTAAGTCTGGTTAAGTGTATTGAAAAAAATGTTTGAATTTAAATAATGTTATAAAAAATAAATATCGTGATTTTCTAATAATTCTAAGAATTAATATTTTATGCAGTAATACATTTGAGGAAATATTATGTTTAACGTTTATCGAATCTACATTTATTACCTATTCAATATTGAAATTATTAGAAAGCATTGATTATAATTAAAGGTTTTTCCTCACTTCCAAGAATGAAATAAAACCATCCGAAACAAATTATTCCATATTTTATTCATATATACGAAATTATTAAAGGTTTAAATTTTCAAGTAAATTTTAATCTCATCATCGCAAATAAACGAGCGAATATTAATTTCGTTACAGAGAGATCTATATAAAAAATATTTTATACGAAAACATATATTATTTCAAAACGATTTAAACCGAACACAATGTAAGGAACAAATACGAACAGGAAATTGACGACACCGATTTCTGTTATTGTGTGAAACCCTTCAAAAGGACACAGAATCCGAAGGGCTTCGTCGTTCTGATGAGACGATAGACGATGAAACGATTATTTAATCTTCGACGAAAACGAATTTCAAACAAATATTAAACATGATCAAGATTTGAATCAAACACCTTATCGAGGTATTTTGCTTCAGCTCACACCTAAACATAACCCAATGTTTAAAAACCTGAATCAAAAACCATTCGAGCAAATATAGAATCTGATACAATTTTCGATAGATTCCATTCCGATATTTGAAATTTAAATAGATTTTAACATTGAAAATGTGAAACATGTACCAACCTCGACTCTCTCCTCCTTGAGGTCTACCTTGAGGGCGAGCTGCTCCCTGAGGACCACGTCAGGATAGTGCGTCCTGTCGAAGGTGGCCTCCAGCTGCTCGAGCTGCTCCTCGGTGAAGATGGTCCTGTGCCTCCTTTTGCGCTTCGGAGGTGGACCCAGGGGTGCTTGGAGACCAGCGGCTACTGCTGCTTGGACGTATCCTCCATAAAGGCCAGGATAAGCCACGGCTGCTGGACAGTAGAATTGATTATTTCAATGAATTATCAATATTGTATCAAGTGATATATAGCTTTGATACACATGATTATATTTAAAACTTCATACTAAAAAGTACATATTATATTTATAGGCGGCTGTAGTAGAAAGAGCTATATGAATGGCTACAGCTATATGTAAATTGACTCAAATTTATATTATAGTGCCCATTAAATAATCAATAGTAATGTCAATATTAACGATATTATTGAGCAAATAGGAGGCGCTTAAATAAATCTACTGAAAATTATTCAATATAAGGTAATCGAATGTGTATAAGAAAACAATGAAAATCAAGTTCATAAAATTTCACCAATGACAGTAATTTTAATTAAAAATCTATTAATTTTAGAAAATTAAAGACATTCCATAATTATTAAAACTTCATAGAGAGAAAAGTTGACCTAAATTTTCAAATATCAAAATGAGGAAAACGCAAAATTATCCTGCTTATTAAATTTTCTCTATTTTTTTACAAATTCACACAAAACCTCAAATGAAAAAACATCGACAAGCATTTAAGTCACATACATATTATATATGCCGAATTATATATGACGATCGAAAAGGCCAAGGTGTACAAGAAAAATTTTTGCTGAAATTGAGTTATGTACAAAAATCGCTTCTATGAACTCTCATATATTCGGTGGCAAAAGAATATAATTGAATTCAGAACGTGTGCCTCAATATATCATCAAATCTTTCGACCTCCTTCTAATAAACGTAGGTACATGGTGAACTATAAACGCGCTTTTCTCGAAATCACCAGAAAGTCACTTGTACCTTTTCAGTCGTCATATACCATATTTTACATATGTATATACCGAAAACCTAAAAACACACATCGCGAATTTCCACCACACCCCATCGAACTCTCCGAACGAATCAAACCCCCATACTTGTAAAATACAAATACTTTAATTTCCCGCCGATTCCGACGGATTTACCCCAAAACCCCCATACACAAACACACACAGAAAATAATATTATACAATATGTAATATTATAAATTTGAAAAAACACCGTTCATCGACTCGAGCGATATGCGAACGGGCGTTTTCAACGTTTCCAACACATCGCGTGATCCTATTTCGATGGGCGCGTGGCCATCGGCTCGGAAAAGCCCTTAAAATGTATGAATGTGAATAAAGTGTGTAGGAAAAGTGCGGTTCGAGAAAAAGCCTCTTTTATTTCCATCTCGGGAGATTTTCCGGTCGTCGGGACTCGTCGACTACAATGCGACTCCGAACAAATGCGAAAAATCTGCAAAGTCGTAATGCGCGTTCGACTGTCGCGAATTTTTCTCCGTGTCGAATTTCGGTTATTGTATTTTTTTAAATATATATATGAAAAGACCAAGGAGTACAAGTGACAAGTACAAGTGCGCTCATTTATTTGGTGACAAAAGCGTATAAACGAATTCGAAACGTGTGTCTCAATATATTATATCATCAAATCAGTCGACCTCCTTCTAATACATGGTCAACTTTGAACGCGCTTTTCTCTAAATCACTTGTACCCCTTGGCCTTCTCAGTCGTCATATATAAATGGGTCGAAATGATTTTCATTTGTGAGCTTAATTATGGCAGTGGTGTAAGTCCGATTACATACTATGCTTTTTACACGAGTGAGTTCGACTGTTGAGAATTTTTTTCGGTGACGAATTTCGGTCGGGTATTGTAATTTTTTTTCATATATGTTAAGATAAGTTGAATTTATTATTTTTATTATGGTGATGATGTATGTTCACATGTTATATTTGATGTACTTACAGTTGAAAAGAATAAACGTCGAGTTAAAATATTTTATTGAATTCTACTTTTTTTAATTAAAAATATGTTTAGATAGATTACGAGAATATGAACCGAAAAATTATTGAATATTTTTTTTTCAGAATGTAAACTTATTCCGTTGTAGTAATAAAGGACACGGATTATTTTTTCAAACGCAAAAAGATAAGTCGAATTCATGATTTTCTTTTTTCTTTCATTACCAAATTTTTCAATATAAAATATTTCATAAAAATATTTTTTTCAATAAAACTTTCATCGTCATTTTCCTTCAACAGCTGTTCAAATCATTTGATTTTCCATAATCGATCGATTAAATACCTTTCTTTTCCTTTTCACATTTTTGCGTTTTACCACTTCCGAGCTCTTTGCACCCAGTTATTTTTCAATAAAAAAAATCTATATAAGTTCGAACGAATATTCTCAAACATAATTCAAACCATTATAAAACTGAAAATTCATCGACATTTCCACGCGAAAACAACAATCAACCCCGAAGACACATCGAAAAAGCGCACCCATGAAAACATCCCCATTTAAATATAAAAAAACAAACACATTATGCGCCATATTAGAGAAAGAAGGCATCGACAAAAGGACACCCACAGGTCCTCAAATAACTTGGACAAACATTTTAATGCCCTTCTCCCGAAATCGATACATCGAACGATGGGGGAGTGTGTGGGTGGTACAAATCTGCCTCTCCTAAGAATACACACCCGACTGCGGATTTTTGCACAGCAAGGGCGCTTTTATCCGGGGTGTGTTTACCCTGAACCACCCCTGGAGAAACCACCCCCTTTTCGTTCGGAAATCTCCCGTTTCGGGGGGGTTTTTACACCCCCTGGGTGTGTTTCCTCCCCCCGTGGAGCGAGAGCGCTAACCGCTTACGCTAATGTTATTCTTTATTTTTTAGAATAATATTTTGACGGTTGAATGATTCGCTTCTACGCATAAAAGATTATTCTTTCTCCCGAACGATGCGAACGATCTCCCGACTCAACCCCTGCTCGAATTTGCACAGAGCGTTCGGAAAAGTTCGGTCTTTTCGATTTTTATTTTTTGAAAAGTTTCAGGTTCGACTGTAAAATCAGACTGTATGTTAAATCGATTACATTTGACGATTAAGAAGGCCAAGGGGTACAAGTGATCTTGCGGTGATTTCGAGAAAAGCGCGTTCAAAGTTGACCATGTATCTAAAGGTGAACTGATTTGATGATATATTGAGGCACACGTTCCGAATTCGTTTATATCCTTTTGCCGCCAAATAAAATATATGAACGTGCATAGAAGCGATTCCTGTGCATAACCCAATTTCAGCAAAAATGTCACTTGTACCCCTTGGCCTTTTCGATCGACATTTACGGTTCGTAGTATAAAATTTTTGATAAATAATAATAATTGATTCGTGATTTCTGAAAAATGTTCATTTTATAAGTCATTATTCAATTTAATTATCACTAAAATTTTCGATTTGAAATAACAATGGCAGAATTAATATAAAAAGTAACGTTTTTTTAACGAATTATTGATTTTGATAACAATTTTAAATCAAAATTGTAACGACTTTAAATTAAATGACTTTACTAACAATAAGGTGTGACATCAAATTACTCTCCATCGAAGGAAAACAGAATAATATAAGTCGAGAAAAATAAAAGGTCGTATAATACATGAAAATGATAAAAAAGCACACGATGAATCTTTCATATTTTTGACCGCAAATATTTTGCAGCGAAATTTATCGGTTGCTTAATTAAGTCAAAACGAGGAATATATCATAAAAATAATATTCAAAAATAAAAGTCGAATTTGAAAATTATTTTCATGTAAATATTTGCGTTCGTACTCGTTTTTATATATTATATATTCGTATAACATCCATAAATATTTCGTATTCGTAAAAGTCATTTCGTAATCGAGAGCGAATTGCACAATCGACCCTGCTCGCAAAAATTAATTAAACAAACACAAAACGCAAAAATCGATATCAAATCGTCTTAGAGGGGCCTGCAAATTAATTAATTAACCCGTTCGTTTGTGCGAAGTCGTTTTTCGTTCGAGCACACAAAAGTTTAATGCGCTCAATGGGCGAGGGTCTGAGTCGAAAAACGGACTCGTTTTTGTTGTCGAATCCTGAAAAGTATAATTTTTCCTTCGGCAACAATTACTTTATCGGGGGGGGTTGTTGTAGCCAGGGGGTGGCAATTTGCTACCCCTTCGATTCGTATCGCTTACAACACTTTTGCCTTTAAACGGGGGTGGAGAGACGGCGTAAGGTATCCGTTTACATAATAAAAATTTTCATTCAACCAACTTTTCTGCACGTGTATGGGATCCATGATTTAATTTCTGTAGCCGCCGTGAAATTAAATGGTCTCAAGATGTTTTGTGTATTTTTTTTATTAGCTTTTATGACCAAGAGTCGCTCGAGACTATAGACTTTGAGTTGATTGTATACAGTCGTCCCCCGTTTAACGCGATTACTTCACATATATTTTTTAATACGCTTATTAAAATACATAGACGTGATTATTCGTAATTAGAATCATCATTTCAATGCATTTTTTTAATTAAATATCGCACGCATATTGAAAAAAAAGGCGTGAAGTAATCGCTATAAACGAAGAACGACTGTAATACAAATCAAAACAAATAAAAAATATCTATCGAAATTCGATAAATCATGTAATAATTTCAAATAAATTTCTCCGATTTAACACATAAAAATCAAAATAAATCCCATTGATCAAAAAATAATACAGATATTTCCCAAGACACGAATATAATTCTGAAAAATTTAATCCTGATAGGATAAAAAGTAAATGAGCTCATAACGCGCAAAAACACATAGGTACTTTATATTTTATTAATTTCTAGATTTATTTTGTGTTCAATTTGCTTAGTTGGACGCGGTCGAGGGATAAGTTTTAATTAGAAACTGGCGATTGGTATAATAAGGGGTTGCAGTTGGAAAGTAGAGAAATGTTTTTAAGATTTCTGATAGTTGTTAATTAGTTTCTGCTGTGTTGGGCAATTTTCAGTTTTGCCGTATCGCAATGAAATTGTGTGTTGGAAATATAATCGAGTGGATTTTTTTAAGAATTTGCAAAAATCATACATTAAAAAAATACATCGAATCAGAAGATTTAAATATAAATTGCTTTACATCGATAAATAATTTTTTTAATGAAAAAAAATCAATCACGCCTAATCAATGTATATATTTTTTTCTATATTTTAGTATTTATGCATACATAATAGAAAAGCTGATATATTTAAATATGTATTTTAAATAAATTGCCAATTTTAGAATCTAACATAGTAACACTAAAATGTATAAATTTTCCCGGAAATGCACTTTTTCATGATTGTGGCAATGACATTCAGATTTGTATTATCCTTTTCATGATATAAGGTCATTCTCCCTTTTTAGTATTTAATAATATTTTAATTTAAAATTACTATTTTTTTCTTTTATTATGAAAAAAGGTTGCTGGACATGACTTAAGTATCAAAAATTAATAATTAATGATGTTATATGTATTATACATATACGTATAATCGAACAATTGATGAAATTAATATTTTTTGATAGTGATTGTGAATATGGTCATTATTTTATCATACATATATTTTACATACACGATAACTTCATAAAAAAATAACAAATATACATATATGTATGTATTGGAAATATTTTCATAGAAATAATATAAATGGCAATTCTAAAACAATTAAGATTTACTAGAATAATCGAATAAATTGATTTTATTTAAAATAAATGATTGTTTTTATTAAATTATTTTTTATTTGACTAACTTATGAAAATAGGTATTTATTTTTTCTATTGGTAGGTGTACTGTACCTAAACATTTTTTCATGTACGGAAACAAGCCCTAATTAAATATTCAGCTATCGATAGATGATAATGAACATAATAAAACAAACATAAAACAAGACTTACGGGATAATATTGTCTATGCTTAATCAAATCTCAAAGAAATAATAAACCGTGTACATTACAACAGTGTAAATACATTAGTGACCATTGGCAAGATATTTTGAAATCATAATTGGCATAAAAATATGGAATAAACATATTTTAAAATTTAAATTAATAAAAAATTAATGTAAAAACACTAGGTGAAAGTTTTTGATAGGGGTCTAGAGAAAAATCTTATTGAGTTTTTCCGCTTCAAATCTGTACCATGTTCCAAGAAAATTTAGACTTTTTTACACTTTGGTAAAAAAATTGAAATTGCTCATTAGTATCTAGCAATACCGGAACGGGAATGTGTTTTTTTTTTCATTAATTAATATAATATTAACACTTCAACTGAATGAACAGAACACATTTTGAAATGCACATAAGTTCTTGATTCAAAAAAAAAATCAAAAAAACAACCGCTTAATTTTATGAACATTATAATCCGAATGATTGATAAAGAAAAAACAGAAAAAAATGTATAATACATATTCAATTGGTTAATTTAATGGCATTTTTAGACACAATATTTCAATCGAATTGGACAGCTGTCAAAATTAAATGGAAAAAACGCGTTATTAAAATGACAACACTTCGAGCCAAACACTGTCATAAAATATAGTTAATTAACACTTTATACAATAAAATAAGAAAAGAAATTACGAAAAAGCGTTCCCCAAAATGGAAAAGAGGGAAAGGGAAGAGGATCCTACTATGAAAGTTTTTATAAAATTTCAGCTTGTGAAAGCTTTATGCAGAGGTTAATATAGAATCAAGTAACAGATCTGAATCGAAGCAAGTAAACGGCCATCAAAGTGTCAACTGGAAAAGGGAAAACTCACCGAAGAAATCGTGCGCGGCATGAAAGCCCGAAGCGGCCGCGGCCAAGTGGTGCAGCCTGAGGGCCGGGGGCGCGAGCGGAGGCCTCGGGGGCCTCGGGGGCCTCGGCGCCAGCAGGCTCGCTATGGTGAAGGCGGCCCCGGGCGCTCCGCCCCCGTTGGCCCCCGTCTGCGAGCCGGCGTCGGGCCCCTCGCCCATCGCATCGCCCCCGCGCATCCACCCGCTCACGCTCAGCGCCTCCACCGTGGCGCCGGGCGACACACTCCGGAGACGAACCACATATTATTCAACAGCCGAATCGCCGACGCGTCCGGTCGCCGGTGGCGCGCTTTTCGAATGAGCGGAAGCGCCGCTTCGGTGCGAGCGTCGCGAGGGGGCGGGGCTTCGGTGGGCGGGGCTTGGCGCGCGCGCTCCCATTGGTCGGATCGCGAGGGAGGCGGGGGGCGGCGAGGGGGGTGGATTATTATAATTAGCGGATGCGCGCTGTCATCCCCGCCCCCCGGATGCCGGTGCACGGGGGTGCAATGGCGATTGAGATTGTTTTGATTTTGCACCGTGGGGGAGCGGAGGGGGAATCGGGGATCGGGGGGGTGTTGAAGATATTGAGATTATTTTTTAAATATATTTATCGAATTCGATTTTGTGCTATCAGAAATATTCGATTAATTGAGTCAACGCAAAATATTTCCGAGAAGTTAAACGATTGAAAATTTAATAAGATTACTTGTACCAAGAGGTACAAGTGACATTTTTGCCGAAATTGAGTTATGCACAGGAATCGCTTTTATGCATGTTCATTTACTTGGTTTCAAAAGGATATAAATGAATTCGGGACGTGTGCCGAGATATATCATCTTTCAACTTTGTCAACTTTGAACGCACTTTTCTCGAAATCACCGCAAAGTCACTTGTATCCCTTGGCCTTTTCAGTCGTCAAACGTAATTCATTGGTTATCTATCAATATATTCGATTGAGATGATATGTTTTATACAATTTTATTCACATTGTGGTCTCAAGAGGTTATAATAGCACTTATCCATCAATAAAAATAACCCAATAAAATATACCTAAAAATTATCTTAATCGAATTTTTTGAACCATAGATCTTATGAAAAATGTATTTAAACTTTCTTAATAATAATATTAAAAATTATAAAAATGAATATTAATGATTTTTCGAATACTTTATTTGTAAATTCTAAATGATTAATTTTTTTCGTTACTATTTTTGAAATGTCCGTAATGATAAATTAATTACTTTTAAGTACAAATATTGTACAATAAATTATCGGCTTACTCGATCAATGAGTCAACTAAATCACGTAGGGTAAAATTAATAATAAAATCTCGATAAAAAATGCATTGCGTTATAAAACCAGGAAAACATTTGCACAAAAATAATTCATCATCCTATAAAAAGCAATGAAACTATCACACATCATTTATCGTTTAATGAAAATTGCATGATTCAAAAACATCGAAGCAAATGCATAATTTATTCCATTATCCTTAAATCGATCACTTTTTCTACGAATCGAATCTAAGATTACAAGCGTAGAAATCTGAAAAATACTAAAACGATTTTTCTAATATTTTTCCGCTCGGTTTGATCCCTTCAATGTCACCTGAACGAAAAAAATGTATAAGAACCGAGCATTAGAAAAGAATTGCCCTTTCGTTTCGCGATTGAATCGTAGCAAATGCCCTTTTGTGAGCGTATTTGCTGACACTGAAACATCACAAATGGATCAGAGACATTGAGGAAAGAGGCACAAACTATTTCTTTATTCGAAACAAAAATAAAAAGCTTTCGGGGCTTTTGTACGTTTACGCAAGTCTAAGCGAACCCTAAGTGGGTGGACATGAAAGTTTGCTCATCACACTTGCTCTCATATAGGTAACGATTTTTATAAATCTTCTAAAATAATATTTAACGGATCTTATTAGTTCAAAATATTTAGATGAATCGATCAATTATTTTTTTCTAGAATTAGTTCTACTGAAATGTATTTGATTTCATGTAAGTACTTACGCATATAATATGTTGAATTCAAAGTGTATTGTTTGATGTAATTTTTTTTAAGTTTTGCTCATATTATATGTGATTCAAGTCCTATTAAATGTTAATCCAAAATAGGGTTTGATTTATCCGTTAAGGAAGTAAGAATCGATGGTATCCCTAAGGGGAAACTTGGGGGTGGGTCTACCGAGAATAACCAGAATTAAACCTTCGTCCTATACACACTTCCAATAATAGCTTTAGACATTACCTACGTAATAACATACTAAAAATACACATCCATACATAGATAACGGTCAATTCAAATTTTCAAAATATCACTTCAATATTGTTTCACAAAAGCTAAAGAGAAAAATATTAATTAAGAAAAACTTCTGCATACGATGATTCTAGAAAGTTTGACTGTGAAAGAATCAGCCGTTAAAGAGTCTATGAAGTACGAAATGACATAAATTTAATTTCACATATTCGAAACGTAAGTGATACAATATTAAATTCAGACGGAAACCGCAAGGCGGATCTGAATTTTTATCATTTTCAATTTTATTAGAGCGTATTTTTGTTCGCGGTAAGCTCGAGATTAAGGCTCTGCTCTGGTACAATCTTTGTGCTTTTATATTATATTTATTTTCGGGTTTTGCTCCGGGGCAACGTGTGGGGGATGAGCTTTTCGGTCTAAATCTTTTCAAATGAGCAACGGCGAACAATCGGAGGAGATTGAGGATTTTCGCAATGCGCAAACCTTTTAATCTAGCCCCGGAAAAAAAGACACGTGTGCGAAATAGATTAATGATTCCGGTAATGCGGCTCGGCTTGGAAAATTGGAAGATTTGTCAATGGGATTTGAAATCTGTATACGAGACACGTGTTGTGCCTAAAACGTAATTTAATAAATGTTAGGAACACGCGTAAACTTGATTGTTTGAATTGTCTTTGTATTTTTTTCAATAATGAAATTGATTCATATCGAAAGAATTGTTTAGTTATTGCCAAGCTTAAGTTAGTTTCTCACGGTCCTATTATAGTTATCACCTGTGCGTACCTATGTACATACATAAAATACATTATAGGGTCATTTGAATACGCCCTTATTTACTGCGCACAAACATTACTGTCCCTTAAAATTTCACCGCTAAATCAACAATTTAACGGAAATTCATTTAAGTAAATTACAACGGACGTAATCGACCCGCGTTCAATTTGATATAAGCAAATAATGTACGGCAATTTATTTGACCATTATAGATTTCAATTACTGTTATATTTCTGAGCAAATAATACACACAAATGATAATTGAGTAACAAAACAATTAATTGTCAAATTTCAATCATCAGATATCAATTTGGACTCAAATAAATTCGATCGATTCAAGCGTTATCTTATTGTTAAATTTCATTACCTGATACTCTAATGACTTTTAACTGATTATGAAATGTTGCATAGCATAATGTAAAATGATAAATCGAATTCGGAAAAATTCACATCTTCTATTACAAAAAATCGTTGATATGAAATCATTCACAATACTCTATTATAATTCGAAGTAACCAAGCAACAGATTTCAACAAACGTATTTTAAATTGAAATAATTAACGAATTCAAAATAATTAATTAGTCGTTTTAATAATAATTTGTAGGGAAAGGTGGTACTGGAAGCTCTGAGGGTAAGTTGTTCCAAAAAAATATAATTTCGTAAGAAAAGAGATAGAAACACCATGTGAAGGACATAATTGAAGTATCAGAATTTACTCAAATCTGGAAACCATTTAAGCTACTCTTGCAACGATATTTGAGTAAAAAAACAACTTCGGAACAATTTACCCCAAATTATCCAACCCCATCCTCCCTTATTTTAATTTTTTCAATCATAAAATATATATTGTATGATACAAAAACCTTCCCAAATATTCACACAACTAAAAAAAATAATTGAAATCTAGCAGAGTTTAATTCAAAACATAGACTAATTTTTATAAACAATCAATTTCGAAAGACCCGTTCTGAAAATAATAATAAATCGAGTCTCAACGGCTCATCTTATCCAATAAACACCCATATATTTTCCTCGGCTTCCATTACGAAAATAAAAATCCGATCCTCGTCTTCGGAAGCATTCGATCCTGGAGCACAAAGGATCGTCGATTCGAGTGTTAATGAGGTGTGCGAACGACGTTGTCACTGAAACGGGGGGGATGCCCCCGTGTCCCCGCCAATGGCAGAGGACTCCGCCCCCCGGGGGCCCCCTCGGACCCCTCTGGACCCCCAGGGGGGCGCTCTGCCCCGGGGACACCCCGATAGTACTACGCCCCGAGGGGATTGCGCTATGGTATCGTCGCTATTTGTTGTATTTCTTAGGATTTTTTTTTTTTTTGAGGATTGTGGTGTAAATGCGGAATTATTATCGATGTGGGTTTGTGTTGTGTTTTCTAGATGAACTTGAAATTATTAACCCATTTTTCAAGGCGAGTTGTAAATCTTATAATCGGATTGCGTTAACAAGATGCCGTCGCATATGTAATAGGTGTCATAGTGTAGTGAGTTTTTTCAAGCGAATGATTGGAAAAAATATTTTAAAATACATAATTAATTAATAATAATGAATTTATTTTTTTAAATATAATTGAAAAATAATTGACAAATTCATTAAAATTCATCGTAAAATTGAAAATGCTTTGAAATTTTTATGTGAGAAAAAATGAGAGCATCGTTTTCTCCTTCATAGATAAAATAGATAAGGCTATTAAAATTAGCTTAAATTAAAACATCGATTCATTTTCCAACTATTTATGAATTAAAAATTCAACTGATACTAACAGTTTTTATACAATGGCTATTTGAAATCTGAAATTTTCTAATAAGTCTAATGAATATCACTCATATTTTAAATTATTCAAAAACGAATATTATTTCAAGATTTAAACTTAATTTTATAATCATATTAAAAAAAGTGATATTTACTATAATAATCTATGAAATTTTTATATCGATTTTAGATATGAATGAGTATCAATTGTTTCGATAGAAAATTCAAAACTTGCATTGAAAAATGTCAATTTTGAACAATCATGTTATGCACACACATCGACATAAAAATTTCACAGCGCCCTGAAACTACTGAAAGGCTTCGTTCGACTTAAAGTATTGCTAGTGGTAGATAAGTAAAAATAGGGTAAATCTGATTAGTTATAAATATGTACACCCTAACAAGAATAATCGCATTCGCTTATTGCCGTCACACTGTTTCGCATCTTGAGAAAAAATATCGTAATAATAATGAACGAAACCAAACAAATGTCATAGCCGTTTTCCAGATCGCATGAAAGTATTACAATACGGTTGAATGTGAAAATATCTATAATATTATATTATATGCGTGCAAAATATAATAAATGCGTTATGAATTTCACAAAACGTTGACTAACCCGAAACTCTACGGCACAATATTATTCCCGCTTTATGTTCGGCTTTATTCGCGATTCAATCGATACGGATTATTTTCTCTCTGTCGGGATTTATTTTACCAGTACGCAGGATCAAGGTTTTTACATTTAACACGCGGATAATACGTACAGGATAAACGGACTACGATCCAAGTATCGTAACTGGGGCATTTTAAATATTTCTTGAATTTTTTTTGGAATTAGTGTTAGATTTACAAACGATCGGGTCTAAATTTTCAATCGATTGTTACTCAACTCGAGTGTTAGTTCATGTATTATTCACTATAGAGTTTGAATGCGTTGGTGATAAGAATCGTCATTAGTAATAAGAGTTCTATCTAAGGAAAATCATCAATCAACGCTCAGATCGAGTAACCGAATATTGAAAATTCGGGACTCAAGTTTCGAATGCTGAATAAATTTTTTGAAAAAAAAATATATCTAAGAAGATAGTCAATAATTCTTCAACCTTTTCAATGACTATAAACGAGGCTTATTTAAAATTTCATATTCATTTTTAGTATTTTAAATTATCTTTTCCAGCAATGAAACTCAACAAGTTTGGACAAATTAGGTTGAGTTTTGTTTCGTTGATGTTCGTTTATATATACAGTTTCGTTATCCTACGTTTTAGGTGCTTTAAGATTAGATCAAATGTTTTACTGACAAAATAACAGATAAATACCAAATTATTCCATCGTAGAATAATAACGTAACAGGAAAACCAGTCAATTACAAATGAATGTCATCTGTATCCTTAAGTATCAAAAACTATTCAAGACTATTTTTAAGTAATCCTTCAAATACAATTTTGTTATTAAAATAAATTAATATTTAAAGATATACAAGACTATTCCTCTCATTCGATTTATCCACAAAAACGACCCAACATCGTTTCCAAAGCCCTCCTCTGTCAAATCCATCATCGAGAATTAACAGGAATGGTAACTATACTAACTGCGGCTCGAGGATCAAGGATCAACGCTTTTGATGCTTACCAGCGCATGCGAGATAAATCGCAGGAACACCCTGTACATGCAAATGATATAATACATACGTACAATGAAAAAAAAATCGACCATTTTCAACGGCGTAAATATTTTAAGCCGCATATGTCGCTCATTGTGCATCGAAAATTCAGCATTGATTATCCTGAATCCACCGTGAAATTAATGCGAGCATAATCTGAAATATCTACAGCGATTAAATTTTCATAAATCGCTAAATTTTCACGTATAAATTAACATAAAATCATGCATTATATGAAAGTATAATGCACCAATCGACAAAAATGTAAAATTTTCTTCAAATACGCATATCGAATCTATCATGAGTAAGCATTAGAGTTTATTTAAATACGACAAAAATGTTATATTTTCTTCAAATACGCATATCGAATCGTTTATAAATAAGCATTAGAGTTTATTTAGATGCAAAAAAAATGTATTTAACATGTAACAAATCTGCGAAATCTTAGAATTTCATCCGGATTCGGCTCGCTTCTAACGATCGATGGTGCGAGCTTTAATTTGCATTGAAAGTGTTTGAATTGGAATTTATTATATGCCATTATGCTCATTCCACATTCATCTAGGTACATATACACAACAACAATAATGAAATAGTGTGTACACAAGCTCTCACAACAATGTTTGCTCTTGTTCCGAGCGAATCGTTCGGGACGATTCCCTTTGTTCGAAATCTTTTATATACGCGCACATCTGTACCGCAGCGAATCGGAAAATTCAACGAACGATTTTCACAAAGAAAATGCAAAATTATCAATCGTCCTATACTCAAAATATTGATTTATCAATAAAAATACAAAATTTTGTAATAAAAACCGAGATAATTCTGAAATTCTTCGGGGATTTAAGGGAAGAATCGATCCGTTTTGTGCGGTCGATTTAAATGCGACATTGTGTTAAATAGTTTGGGCAAAGTTCCGGATGTAACACGAAACACTTGTTTACCGTTTGTCGAGACGCACCTATGCAAACTTGGGTCGTTAATGTGTTAACTCGATCGGAACGGCCGACATAAGGTGTTAACGCTCCGAAGGGTTTCAAAACGCTCTTATTGTAATACGCATTCAGTGTACACTTTTCGGGTACATTGATTCATTTTCTATGAAGATAAATTCGAATAGAATTCATTTGTTGAAATTTTAAATTTTATTTATAATCGAACAATCTTTAATAGCCGGTCTTTTCACTTCTGATTTGAAAATATAACGAATTTAAACTACAAGATGTATCTTAAGCTATTACCTGTCAAAACAGCTGCTGAAAGAGACAGACAAACTACAGCTCGTACAACAATACATACATTAATCTCTTTCCCTCAGATTTCGAAAGTTGATAGTTTGAGAACCGCGTGTAGTTTAAAATCAAACCAGAGATGAAAAGACCACCTCTTAGTCTTTCAAAATAAAACTTCCATTAATGAACTGTCACTTTTTCAATATACCACAAATTATACTATGTATGTTTTTACCAAGTGCGCGAGTGTACACCCGTCTTAATTTACGAACCACTCGTTGTTTATAATCTCTAGTATTAAGATGAAAAAGAGACAATTCACTAACAGATATTTAAGTGTATTTATCGATTTATATCATTTGATGCTTCATTCTTGAAAAAAAATCAACGCTTAAGAAATCGCAGCCGTTTTCATATAGACTCGACGCAATCACATTTCGCTCAGAAATATCTTTAAAAATCAACATTTATAAAATGTCGGAAACGTAGAAATTTCACGAGAACGCATATTTATCGTTTCTTCCCCCATGAATAATTGAGTCTTCACCGTAAACGTATCCCTTGGTAAATTGAACGGTTTTACAATGTAAACATCCCGGGCACCCACGATAAGTCATCCGTGTAAACTGTCCTCTTCGTATCGAATATCCGAAACGGATTCGATTCATTTATGCGATTTTAGGTATAACGAAAACGACACAAAATCACCATAGAATAATAAAATGCTTATATTTTATCGATCAGTATTTAAATCCGCACGATAAAAGCAGTAAAAGGATTCGCAATATAAACGGACTCCCTTTATATTATATTATACAAACTCTCTCATACGAATCTAATATTAGTTATAACATTATAAGTATCTATGAAAGATTTTTTAAAATAAAAAGTCATTCATTTATATATAAATGTAATTTAGCATTAAATATTTTTGTTCAAATGATTTTCAATTACTATTTATACAAATACTGATCATTCAATTTGCGGCATAATGAAATGAAAGATTTGTGTTACTTTCGTTTCATAGTCTACTTTTTCCGCGGAAATTTAACATTTCACCGCTCGACAAAAACAAAATGCCGATTTCGTCACGATCTATAGATCTTTGATTCCGTTGGGTAATCGATCGTGAGATGATGTCATTTTATCATCATTATGTAAAAATATTATTTAATGATGTTGCATCTGGATCGATTTTATTTTTTTATTGTGTTATATTGTCGTGTTCGTTTAGGTTTATGGCTGTGTATATTCGATGGGTGAATTACGCGCAGTTCAAAGAATTTTCAGGTTTTCAGCTTCTTTTGTTTCGAGAATTTCCTCGCTTTTCACTCGAATTATTATCGCTCAGATCTCATTTCGTTTTGCCGGAGAGTAAAGGTTTTCCGGTGTCTGTGTCCACTTCTATCGTTATATTTTCTCAAAGCAATGTCGAAATGTGTATGCTGCGATTTTTTTTCATTTTCATCTTTATTTTCTGCAGTACCCAGCGTTCACTGGATCTCTTTAAAATATTCGAAAAAAAATTAATTAATATATTCGAAGTAAAATATAAAATTTTGAAAATCATGCTAAGCAAGTGAACAGGTAATCATAAAATTTTGAAAAATTCACTCAAATAGAATAATATGTATAGTATTATATAACTATCGATCAACCTTTGAATATATCAACACAGTTCTAGCGCGTTACATGGACACACAGATAAACAGACACAGAATAGCGCTATTGTGTATTTAGATACTGAAAAAAACAAATTTTACTTAATAACGTCTAAATAGCACAAAGGGTATAAGTGACCTTATTTATAGAAATTGAATTAAGTACAGAAAATAGTTCTGTATCATTTTTATACATAAATTAATTTCGATAAAAAAGGTCACTTATCCTTTTGTGCAATTCAGTCGTCAAATAGAGTTTAGATTCAAGTCTTGATGCCTAATTTTTTTTTTGAAACTTACAAAATCCTCGAAACTTAAAGGCCATTAAGATCTTTTAGAACCTCAAGAACTAAAAAGATTTCAAGACCTAAAACGACATAAAGACCTAAATAGGTCATGAAGCATTAAGATATCACGAATACACAAAATAAAATAGGTATCACGAGTCAAATAATCGAAAACTTTCTTTCATCCAAATCCAACTCTACAAAGGCACAGATTGATAGATTTTAACAAATTTTAATACAATCTAAGAGCACATTCAGCTTCGAGCACCGTACCCAAAAGGTAATCGGTCAACATCGCAACAGCGGCGAAAATCGAAACTTAAACTGTGGGCCGAAAAAGAGAGAGAGAGAGAAAAGTGGGCGACTCAAAGGGGGGGTTTTCCGCCCATGTCCAATTGTGCTGTCGTTTGTCGCTTTTGTGAACGCGACGAAACGAACAGCGATGGCCAAAAAACGAATTCAAAAGGCGCAAAAAGTCGAAAAAGGCGCGAAAAACGCCGGCGTTGCGCAACAACAGTTGACGGTTCGCCGCACATCGGTGTTGTCACCCTTTTTTCTTTTTCCTTTTTCGTTTTTGAATATTGTTTTTTTCCGTCGTTGTTGTTTCGTTTTGCCGAGCTTTGTTCGCGAGCGACAAAGGAGTTTTTCCCGAAGGCGGGAAATTCTCGGTCGGAAAATTTCGAATGGGTTTTTCCGGCCTTGAGACGCTGCTGCTGCGTCAACTGGTCAGATTTCGATTTCTGCGCTTTTCTTTTGTACCTGTACGATGTATTGTTTCAGGGGACTTACAAAGAAATAATTACTTTTTAATAATAATAAAAAAGTTAAAGATATTTGAGCCCATGAGATGCATAGTGGTATAAGTCACTCATACCTAGTTTCGAGATACAAAGCATTGAGGATGTTTCTCTGCCTAATTAAATTGTCTATAAGTAATACTTTAATAAATACTTCCTTAAAAACAATTTGATGATTTATGATATAATGTCTACTAAATGCTTTGTATCTCAAAACTAGGTATGAGTGACTTATACTACTATGTATCTCATGGGCTCATTTGTGATTCAGGTTTTTGCTTAATAGCTTTTAGAAGACAAACGTTTATGATGTATTTTATATTGGCCCATATTTTGATATTATGATCTGAAGTATTAATTAATGATTTTACACATCCTCGATTAATGTACGCTTTGACAACTCGACTCATAATGAAAATTGTTTGAAATTTTTCGATAATAAGTTCGTAACTAGTGATTATATTTTTTAAAATATCCATGAAAATGGATTGAATTTTTCGAGGAATTAAAAAAATGAATCATTCTTCCTAAAAATTACCATTCAATGCATTAGGATCAAAAAAGTATTTTTCAACTTCAATGAAAAATTAGTATAAGGATACATATTACTACTACTTCTGAAACCAAACACTAACAATAGTCATCTGATCTGATTGAAAAATGAAAAAGGGACAAGGGACAAGTTTTTCTTTTCAAATTATACATACATACAAGATGTTCCCTTTTCAAATCACGATTTAATTAACACACTGCTTACAAAAACTCAATTTAACGATCACATCTAAAAGATTCACGATCTATCTAATTTGGACCAAAAGCTCTTGATCCATGACCTCCAAAACGAAAACGCTTACCCAACTCGCTTACGACAGCTTCAATTTTCGAAACGACCCAAACCTAACGTCGATTTCTATACTTTCGCACACATTTCGCATTCGGAAACGACAGTTGGCAAATGCTAAAATTGAAAAATAGTGTGACAGACTATGTCGTCACCGTTTGACTCTGGCCATCCGTGAAAACAGTACAAGCAACGACAATTGCAGAAAGCAACCGATGCGCGACCGAAAATCGAAAAATCGAAGAAAACGACCGGGAAAAAAACACCCGCAAAAAAGAAGGCGAGAGCACATAACACAATATCGGTGTTTCATTACTGCGGTCTGTTAGGAAGAAAGTGTCCGTATAAATAGTGGTCTGTGAATGGAACACAATCAGTTCGGTGTCGACGACCATTCCAAATTAACACCTCGAAGTATCGGTTGTACGTGTTTTGAGCTTTTTTTGTTTTCATTATTTTGGTTCGATTGAAAAGTGATTGTGATTTTTTTTTCCCGTGGATCTTTGTGGATTTTTTATTTCGAATTTTGGTGATAGATTTTTATGACTGTTCTTTAGTGGCCTATAAACGATCGATATGTCGCTTTGATATTGCAAAAAACAATGTGCTTAAAAATGTATCAAAACGACATATTGACAATATAGGGTCTACTAAAGATGGTTCTATTGGTTGTAACTTATTAATTTGAAAAAAAAGTGAATGAAAAATCAACATAAAAGATTATAAAAAGAATATTTTTCAAGCATAGTAATTTGATAAAAAAAAATTAGTTTGAAATCTAATTGATGATATTATTTTTTTTTATAATTAATGAAATGTTTAACATATGATACAAATGGTTAAGATAATAATAATAGAATTTAAATTAATATGATAATTCGAATGTGCATTTCAGAAATATGCGGTTACTCTGGTTGGTCGCCTTGGTGGCGGCTTGCTGCTTCGTGGCAAGCTGCAATGCTAGACAAGAAGAGGAAGTGTCTGATCTAGTGGCAGCTGCTTCCCACAAATCCAGCAGCCACGAGTCTGGAGGTGGACACGAGCACCACGCTCACCACAGCTCCAAGCACGGAAAGAAGGGAGACAAGGGCTACAAGTCTGGACACCACTTCGACAAGGGAGACAAAGGTCACCACGGCAAGGAACACCACGGTGGACATTATTCGGAGCACGGTGGTCACAAGAAGAAGCACCACGACGAAGCCGAGCACTACGGAGGACACCACGAAGCCAAGAAGGGTCACAAAGCCGGCAAATTCGGAGAGAAAAAGGGACACAAGAAGGGATCCAAGACTACCGGCTACCACCACAAATCGCACAAAGACGAATACCACAAGGAGCACAAGTTCTACGACGACTTCCACAAGGGAGGACACCATCACAAGCACGGAGACTTCCACGGCCACCACGGCAAGAAGGCCGGCGGACACAAGAAGGGAGGACACCACAAGTCCGGATACCATGATGACCATTACGGAAAGAAGGGACACCACGACAAGGGACACTACGACGAGGACCACAAGGGCCACAAAGGACACCATGGACACGAGGAGCACCACGCTCACCACTCCGACTACGGAAAGAAGGGAGGACACTCCGGAGGAAAGGAGTACGGTTTCAGCAGTGGCAAGCACTGATTGTAGCAGCTGCTTTTGCTACAACCAAAACCACCATACATGATCTATGTTTTGTTAAATTTGTTAATTTTTGTTTTATTTTTGTTGTTGCTGTTTTTGTTTTGTATTGAATTGTTTATGCTACAGTTATAGAAATAAATTTACATCATAAAATAAGCACATGTTTTGAAAATGCACCATTTTTTATTCATATTGATCGGTAATACATAAATGAGAATGAAAAACAATTGAATTAATACTATACGCAGAGATGTTCGACTTTAGAATAATAAAATTAAAATCTAACATAAATATATACTTTTTTAATCAGATTAAACATTCGAACTGGATTTTCCAGAACAAGATCACTCTCATACAATACACCTCAAAAAACGTTACTAGATAAGAGTCAATCTTGGAGAATTATCGACTCGCGTCAATCTATTCTATCCACGTATTTTGGTCATAAATTTAAATACTGCATCCATCTTCTGTATCCAAATAATTTTCCTTAAACCCTATCAACCACCCCCATTTAACTCGAAAATTCTCAACAAAATCGAGCATGATTACACTGAACAATACACCTTCCCCACTCGAAACGAAACTCGACGAAAACACGCATTACGCAAAACAAGCAAATTAACCGAACTGCACAAAACGAAAATCAGAAATTTCGAGCCTAAACTTCGCTTACGTCACAAGGGCGGCGCAAAGCGCGAATAATACAAGGGGCGTCAAAAAAAAAACACAAAAAAAACGGGCTCATTGTCTAAACCCGCCCACAAACGACCATTGACTGGAGAGCGAAGGGGGTGCCTTTGCGAAATTGTTAATTAATTTTGAATGGGGATGTCGGCCGGGGGTCGCAGCCACCCCATTGTGCCGAATGTGATCGGGACAATAAAGCCATATAAGTAAGTCGACAAATAAATGCGGGGAGACTCGGTTCTGCGGAGCTCACTTGACTCCGAACTCAATTAGTGTCGAGTGCTTATGGGAGGGTGCGACAACCATCTTAGAGGAGAATTGATATCAAATCTCGGACAAGCTGGACGGACTTGGATTTTTTTTTCCATATTAAATTTAGTCGAGTCTGATGTTGGGGTTTTGGCTTCTGGCTGATTTGAGCCATTTATTATGGTCGATTTCATATAAATATGTTTGTTAATACATAAATGTATGGGTCGTTTCCATTGTGGGCTGTACTATTATGGGTTAAACGTCAGGTTAAAAAATATACATTCCTATATAGAAAAACGACATATCTTGAATTCTAGAATCACAATTCAACTATTTTTTAAGAAAAAAATGTTCATGTCTTATTGCACAATCGATGCATGTGTATTCTTAGGTTTTATAAATAAAAGGATGTTGAATTGATTTGAGCCCTAGCAAAATCTATATTATAAATACGCTAACGATGCTCGAAATTTTCAGCCACAGCCGTGCCTCGTTTATATAAAAAGCATTCACATCTGGTACGAATGATTATTTCATAAAAAAACTTGAAATTTCAATACAAAAAGTATCAAATTCATAAGTGGTCAAAGCATTAAAGTGAACAATGAAAATTGCGCTGCAGGCGAATTTTCTTCTTTCATTTTAACATTGCTTCGAAAATCAATACAATAACTTGAAATTATGAAAGAAACCTTCGACTTTGTCCACTCTAAACACAATTTAGATTAAACTATCGTTACTTGAAAATCAATACAATAACTTGAAATCGTGTAAGAAACCTTCTACCTTGTCCACTCCCAACAACTCTAAACACAATTCAGATTAAACTATCGTTACTTAAAAATAAATAATTAGATTGTAAAATTAATGACGAAATAGGCGCAATTTCATCATCCTATCTGATCCGTTCGCCTTCGGATAGAGCTCCATTATTCCACTCGTCATATACATTTCATCAGAAGTGGCAACTAAAAGCCATATCGCCCGCGGCCATTGTTGTCATCCGCACACCACAACATCCCATTTATTCCACAAAACAGAGTATTTGCCCGACAACATCGAGACTATTCACGTCAGACGAGAACGAGCGAGAGGGAGAATGTTCTCAGCGTAATGCGAGTCTAATGATGGACGAAGGGCGGGAAATTTCATTATTCAAATGTGTCGGGAGAACTTTCAGCGGTGGATTTTGATATAAAAGTATAGCGGAAGCTCGCTTCGAGTTTAGTTTTTCAATTATGGTAATGCTTTTTGAGAAAAGCTCTCGGTTTGCGAGTGTTTTGTCGTCTCTGCTTTAGGAGATAAGTAGTTTTCGTGTTGGGAATTTGTTTTTTTCGTTTTCATACTACAGGGGTAGGTGCTTGTAGATTTTGAGCTTTATTTAAGTATCAGAGAGAAATATCTAACAATAAGCATCTGATGCAATTTTTTTATTATTCACTATATTTTTTGATTGCACATTAAAATATGTTCAAAATCGAAAGATAGTGGAAAAAAATAAAAAAAAACACTAATGAATTTTCTTATTTGCCATTAACTATGAATCGATTG
>CM045576.1:1494614-1551577 GCA_024721215.1 Cheumatopsyche charites
AACGTCTCGTCATTTCGACAGAAACCGTGCATATCGCGTGTGTTTATGTCTTTTATCGTTGTCTAAACGCATATATATACTGCGACTTTTCATCATTATTCACAATTTCATTCATTTTCGAACGACGATACGTCGATTTGGTTTTCAGATCTTGCATTTTCAATTACGCACACGTACCTGCACGCATCGTCCGGGGAGGGATCACATCACATATCGGATTTCATCTAGAATGTTATCAATGATCAGAAATCGGGGAAAAATGTTTACAAATATCAATACCTGACATGTCTATCATCAATTTTGTAGTTTGTAGGAGAGAAGAAGCGACTGGTAATCATCATAACATTGTATTTTATATTGTAACGATTGTCTCTCTTTTCATGATCATGCAATCAATTGTGTATTGTAAAGATTTATGTCTTCTATTATTGTTAATATGTATCTATGTGCATATTTTCATTTTTGTTTCAAATTTAAGGTGACCTGCAATCAACAATTTGCTTGTCAGACTTCGCACCTTCAAATATGTACATAAACTCGTATGTACACTACTGAGAGATTCTATCATTTGCTGAATTTCATTACCGATTAGAAATCAAGCGAGTGTTTAAGAATATCAATACTTGACATACATCAAACATCAATATTGCAGTCTGGTAAATTCCAAAAAAGCAGGGAAAATAAAGGAAAATAATAACATTGAATATTACGTTACATATTTTATTTTAACAGTTGTCTAACTTTTTCAACATGACTATTCAGTTGACTCACAATCAGATGAACTCATCTTTGCAGCCCAAACTAATTTGAATAAACAAGGAAAGAGAAATATGGCAGCTGTGTTGAAGAAAGTGGCAACTGCCACTCAACAATCACTGACGATGAGAGATGAGAAGATTCGACAGACCATCTAGAATGCCTATACCATACACACCCGAAGAGGCATTAGCTTTGATAATAGACGCAAAATTGACAATAGCACAGTACAAAAAAATTGCAAAAAGAGTCTAAAGAAAGGAACTGTGACATTTATCCTTCATACGAGAGGATATTACTAGCGAAAAAAAGATGAAATGAGAAATCAAATCAGTCATCAAAAATGAGAGTGAATATATAAATAGACAAATTTCTGCTCTCATACCAACAGAGTTAGAAATAATCAATATTCATCACACTTTGTTGGAGACAATGCTCGATGGAAAAACGGCCAATATCCTGTCCGATAATATATCGTCCCAATCGTGTAGTATCTGTAATGCAACGCCAAATCAGATGAATGACTTAGACACTGAATATAGAATAGAATGCTAGAACTGATAGAATGCTGCTATCTTCAGACCTATTAATATCTAATATCAGACCCTTCTCTAATCAAAAAAGAAGTAGTTTACCAAGGGAGATTATCAAGCTATTAAAAATTCCCGACCCTCCAGTAAATACATTTCAAGAATCATCAGACGACTCATCTTCAGATGATGAATAATGACAAATTTATTTATTTATTTTATTTTGTTGTTCTGTTATTTTGTCATTCTTGAATATACTCATGCAATGAGTACATGAAAGTCATTATTATAAAGAAAATCATTAATTCAATAGAGTGGGACGTTCCATCACACAATCACATGATTCAAAATTACATAACGTTTAATAGGAAACGCATCAATTCCTTGAGGTGATTTAGGGTGGTATGACATTTCTCGACATTTATAAAAAAAAGAAAAAACGTAAAATACCCTTTAAATTAATAGCTCTTTGCAAAAAAAATAAAATATACACTCATGGATATGTTTTTCATTCAGTTTACATAACCCTCCATTTAACCTTTAAATTAACTGCTTGTTGAAAACTTAGTCTTTAATATATCAGTATTTATAAATTTATGTGAATTTAATATTAAGTTGACATGATTATTGTCAATCTGAAATTAATTTGTTGTACTAATTGAAAAACAACATTTGAATTTACAAAAGTAAAAGATTGATCTATATCAGTATATCTGAGTAATTATTACTATTAGATTACAGAATATGTTAAATTATATATCAATTGGCTGCATAGTTTAATACAATATCCAAGAATCAATTAGATTGATTTTAGGTTACCAGAAATACTTCCAATTTTTTTAATTGTAAGCCTTGCAAGTTCTGCAACAAGTTCTTTTTTTATTTGGTTGTTCTCATCAATCACTTTCCATTTTGGCTTGTTTTGATTTTTGTTAATGTAAAACTGAGCTGTTTTTGATGAAAATCCATACAAAATAGAATAAATATTTACACATTTCATTTTGATGGTGGATCGTCCGTACGTATAGCGAAGCATTTCTACTTGCCAAAATGTATGTACGGCAAGACATACAGATGGTGAGTTTTTCATGTGTTTTATTTTCTGATAAAAATATCATTTTTTATTCTAAAATTTTAAGATTCAATGAATTGTTAATTTTAAAAAGTACAAAAGCTTAATTAAGGTGCCAGAAAGCTGTTTCATCACGTTACATTGGAAAATATCTCTAGATTAAAGATTTGTTGACATTTTTGCATTAGATATAAAGCAATTGGATCATGAATATGTTAAACCAAATTAAATTAAGAATTAAATTGATGACCTATCCAAAATGATAGTTCTTCATGATAAATTATATAGTCGGATGATATATGTCAAATGATAAAAATTATAACGTTTGTGACATTACTTTCTACTTTAATTTATACCCTATTAAACATTTCTCTGAGAAAAACATTTACACATCTATAACCCTTACATTATACACATCGATAGGTGAAAGGAAACCATGAATTTTTAACTCCGTGTGGAGTGCAAGATATCAGTTTTATTTTCTGTAATCGATATGGCACAGTTACTAACATTTGAGTACACAATTAATCTCAATGATTCTATACATATGGAAACAATGAAAATGAAAACATTAATTTATAAGTCAGAGGATAATCATCTACTATATTAGAAAACAAGTTGAACATACTTGCATAGATCCTAGTGATATTTTGTACATAACATAGACAAATAATAATGTTCTAACAGGACAGAAACATATATGTACACTGAAAAAAAAATTAAATGATTATTTTAAACCACCGACCATTATTGTGAGCTTTGATTTGACTTGACTTGATTTGTTTTGAACGATTTGAGCTTAATTATACAAAAACCAGGTATTATTTATTGTTAGATTAGACATGGACAAGATTAAAAACAATGTTGGCATACACACCCATACTGAAAACAAAAATTTTAATTTATTAAGTTTTGTTGTTAATTTTTCAATATGTATAGACGACAATTTGAGTGTACTTACTCAAATAGTGAGGTGATTTTTGACTAAATATGTAGAAAATAGAGCATATAAAGCTAAAATAGGCAATGAGAAAAAACGTCATCAAATTAAACCATCAATCTCTACTGCGAAAATAGTCAAAGACATACCTACACCAAAATCAGATAGCATTATGGTTATGCATGTATGAGATAAAGAGTTGACAAAAATAAAGCTGAAAATAAAAACTTTCATAAAAATTAATGACAGAAATTTTATTTGAATAACCTTTCGCGAATATTATCGCCTTGGGAGTTGTTTTCGATGTATCGTCGTTCGAAAATAAATGAAATTAGGAATAACGATGAAAAGCCCAGTATATGCGTTTAGACAATGATAAAAGCATAAACGTACGCGATATACACTATATATGCACGGTTTCTGTCGAAATGACGAGACGTTATGAGGTTATGGGATTCGGAACTGTCAAATGAACCGAGGAGCGCATTGCGCATGTGCGGTAGAATCTCCTTTCGTACTTTTGGAACCACCGGTCGCCCATTCATACCGTTTGGAGAATTATCGACTCGCCCACGCGTGCCGACTGCTAGTCTTAACACGACGATCTCTAACCATTCACATAAGTAAAATAAAAATAGGAAATAATAATAATAACGATGGTAATAATAAAACTCATGTAACCAATTTGAATGAAATAAACTAATGACAAATAAACCACTATCAAATTGACATTTTTAAATTCAATTTATAAAAATCTCAAGTGTTGTCAATATTCGCGCAGCTATGGCCAAAAAAATCAAATTGCAGTTCTGCATTTGACAGCGGCCGGCTTGTTTAGTTTCGGTTCGTTTTTATTTCCCGCGCTTTCGTTTTTGAAACTTACACTTTCAAAACATTTCTTTACTTTCAAAGTTCTTTAATTCACAATATTTATTGATGATCATTCATCATCCGTAGGTAAACGAAACCTTAGATATATAACCTTCCAAACAAGTATTTATTTACCTATATATGTATTTTTTAATTCCTCATTCTTTAATTTCAGGATTTATTTGATACATTAAGTTTATAAAAACTCCATCAAGATGGATCAGATGGGAAGTCCATTCACGTTTGGGAGCATAGATACTCCGCTGCATCAACCCGAAGAAGAGCAGCAGATAGTCGCTCCGATCCCAACAGCTATAGCCTCACATGCTTCTCATGCTCCTACTCCACCGAGACCAGTTCACACATATGCCCCCCTATATTCAACTCCACATAGTCTAATTCAGCCGCAGACTCCCGTAAGTTCCATTTGGTGATTCGGTAGGTGTTCTTTGTCGTTTAAATACAATATAAATTATTATTTTGTTTACAGCAAAACCTTATGTCTCCAATGGTTGCTCCTGGAAGTATGGTAATGTCCAATGCAATGAATCAAATTAGTGGTCCTGCTACTCCAATGACTCCGATGACTCCATATTCGGCTGATCCGGGAATCTTACCACAATTACAGTAAGTTATTATTATTTTTTCTTTTTAACTTATATTAACAGCCCATTAATTACTTTCTGCGTTTTGAATATTTGGACTTATTGATGGGATTTTTTATACTGACATCTATTGTTCCGTATGTAAACTTCACCAATAAATATTAAATTACTAAACTTATTTTCAACTAAAAGTCTGAAAATTATTAAATTCTTTAAAAGTATTGACATTTGAGTTACAGCCAAGATTTGGGAGGCCAAGTTAAGGTTTACTATTATTTTCAAGTGTGTCTATTTTTTTTTTCAGAAATATTGTATCTACCGTCAATTTAAACTGTAAACTAGATCTTAAAAAAATAGCATTACATGCCAGAAATGCTGAATACAATCCAAAACGATTTGCCGCAGTTATTATGAGGATCAGAGAACCCAGAACGACAGCTTTAATATTCTCATCAGGAAAAATGGTCTGCACCGGAGCAAAAAGCGAAAGCGATTCAAAACTAGCAGCTAGAAAATATGCGAGAATTATCCAGAAATTGGGATTTGTGGTAAACCGACAACTCTATTTTTATGTGAAACAAATAAATTAAAATAAATATTTCATGAAGTACTTTTTCAGGCGAAATTCTTAGAATTTAAAATTCAAAATATGGTTGGAAGCTGTGACGTACAATTTCCTATCCGATTAGAAGGCTTAGTACTTACACATGGTCAGTTTAGTTCATATGAACCTGAACTGTTCCCCGGTTTGATATATCGTATGGTGAAACCTAGAATTGTACTTTTGATATTCGTATCAGGAAAGGTTGTTTTGACGGGAGCGAAAGTTAGACAAGAAATCAATGAAGCATTCCAAAATATTTATCCAATTTTGAAAAGTTTCAAAAAACAATAAAAACAATTTATTCTTCGGGTTTAGAAAAAAAATATACCTACTTATGCATAACTAAACTATAAGTAATCTAACTTTTGTACATTTATGAATCGATTTTATTTGTCTGTTTAGTTCGATTTAAAATCTTGTCAACAATAAATTTTTTTTCGTCTTTTAACATTTGTTTTATTTTCTGTAGTGCAGTTTCGATCTGGATTTTGATTGAAATGTTAATTCCATATCGTGTACATTACACAGATGTCATTTATATAACCATAACAATTTTTATTTTCAATTATATTTATTTCATAGGTACTTTTTAAATATCATCCAAATATACTTGTTGAATGATCAACTTTTAAATATGTAGATCACTCAATTTATATGAACTACCAATAACCAGTTGAAGATCTAATTATGATACTCATATGCTTCATAATCATATTTTTCATCAACCAAAAAGTTGGGTTAGGCTAGAAGTTCTTTAGTCATTTACTAAGTCACAAAATTAGATTGTTAGCATTGTTAAGAGAATGGAATTCGTATAACACAGGAATACTTAATTATTTCAAATCAATATGAAATACATTCTATTATCGTTATTTCAATCAATATTAAATAAATAAAAACGCGTGTGAGAATTAAAGTCGATTTCGTTTATTTCAAGTTACAGTCGATATCTAAAATGCAACAATAATTCAGATTTCCCTCAGCTTCTTCACATACACACGTTTAATAAGGCCTTTTCGAGATAATTCGATTATCGTTTGAACGAGCGCGGGAAAAAGACAATGAGCACGCGCAGAAAACGAAAGTTACCATGCGAAAAAAATACACACGTAATTTTGAACGCTTCCAAATTTATAGGATTATTTCATTTCACGGAACAGAAGACAAAATTTCACCGCTTTTGATGATAAACGATTACTTTGTTGCCGAGCGAATAAATTACACGGAGATAACGATCGAGTTTTTTTTTATAATATAAGAATATAATCGGTTGAGTGTCAACGGATATGAAAACAAATAAAAATTCAATAATCATAAGTACAATTCACTTACAATTAGTATTTTTTTATTATGATTTGTATATGTATATAGTTATCTTTACATTTGTGTTTATTGTGCTGTAAATTCAGTATTCGAATATACAACAATATTCGATGTAAAAATAGTATGATTTGTTATCGACTCAATTAGAGAAACGGATGTACCTACTTATTAAAAAAACTGATAAGACATCTAATTATTTATTTCACCATTTTTATTATTGTTGTGAAACTCAATCAGTATCGATCGGGACATTTTGAGTAGAAGACGTGAATTCAAATTGAAATTATCTGTGATAAATCTCATTCCAACAAATTTTCGAATTTTGAATGAATGAAGTGATTTTGTTTAATAACGAGTGAATAAGTGTTTACCAAGTGTGTCCAGATTCTTCAAAACAACGTTGGATTTTGCAGATTCGCCGAATTACAAGTTAGTTTTTCAATTTATCATACCTATGTATTCTGTTTCAATTATTTATATCTCATTGAAGTTGAAAATATTGTATGGAAGAAAAATATGTATAACGATGTTATAGCATCTATTGACACAACATAATTATAATATTGAATTTTATTTTCACTGTTATATATCAAAATATGTTTTATGTTTAATTTTGTATTGAATTATTTATTTTAATAAAGTGGGTAGGTAAATATGTATCATATTTGCTCACATGTAGAATTCGATAGAAACTCGTAAGAAAAAACTGATAAATCAACTCGAAGTATGCAAACGATGAAGTTCAAATAAATCTTCGACACTTAACGACACGAATTCGTATGAAATAAGATCGCCATTAATATTTGCATATTTGAATGGCATTTCGCGCGCATCTTCGAAATCGTTCGCTCTATTTGCGCCAATGAAATTTCATTTTTTTTTTCACAATCGGTTTATTTTGGCCAAGAGCGTCTGTCGATAATGACCTAGTGCGAAGCCGAATTTAGAAATTGCGGTTTTAAACAAAATCGAACGACAATAAATCTGGCTATGGCCGTGAATTAAATTATTCACGCAGTTCCGATTTATTGGTTTTTCATCAACTTATTCACGAGATATAATATAATTTATACTTCATGACATTCACTAAATTACTTTTCGTAATTTTGATCTTCATAAACGTTTTAAGATTAAGACGATTTATACTGTCATCAAACCTTAAAAAAATATCAATTCAGTTCCAGTTCCAATCGGTTTTCGGTTTCAATTCGGATCCACGAGAAAAATGCAAACAACCACATTTCCGAATCTCCATGGAATCCAATGACTTTTTTTCTCATCGTTCTCATTGTTTGGACCGCAACAAGTTCGAAAAAATTTCAAGATCGAAAGTGAACGCTTTTTTTTCTTGCACATTCGTATCATTATTTTGACGATTCGACTCACTTTCTCACTTTCCGAAGTGAATCGCATCCGAAATGAATTACGATCGTTCGAAACGGAGAGATGTGTAATTAGCGAAATGCCCGCAATCGACGCAAAACTCTAATTAAACGCGTAATGATTCTTAAGAGTGAATTCTTAAGTAAAAACGTAACGATCTGTTCGATCGTTGGAGCGTTTCTACGATTCCGAAATCGTAGAGTTTTTCGTGAAAATTTTGCAAAAATGTTTGATTTCTTTGCGCAACATGTGCGAATTCTTCCACTTGTACCGGGTGTTGCTAAAGTGCATTCTCGATTTTTAAATCGGCTGTGATATAAAAGTGAAATGCATCAGTCTCTAATAAAAATATTCGTATTTTTTTCATCGGTTAAAAAATTCGTATAAGATTTATAAAATTTTACACTTCGATTCGTTTCATGACAAGGTGAATTTTTCTTTATTATCTTTTGATTATAATTTTATGACGCATTTTATATATATCTTACAATCTTTGCAATTATCAAAACATAAATTTCACTGTGCTCTTACATTTATTTATCTCGGCGAAAGATATTTATCATTTTTAAAAGAAATTTTCCTCTTACAGATTTTCTACAGATAAACCTTCGTTGAAATGAAAATATTTAAATATTTTCATCTCTCTTTGTTACATTTATTTCTGATTCTTGATATGAATTAAAGCTTATTCATTTCTAAAGAGTTTGAATCAATACAATGTATCTGATTTTCACAACTTTAACCTTTTGATTGACATTCGACCTAATATTTTGATTGTGTAGATTTCATATCATATAATATCTTTCAAGGTTATCAAATCGAAAAATGACCGTTTTTTATTTGGAAAAACCCATGAAATACAACCATTTGTTATATTTCTAAGCACATATGAAGTATTCCGACTAGAAAACGATTAAATCATCAAAACGCACGTGTTTCCGAAAATTCCGATGGCTATCTCGAAAATTTATCTATAAAATTCGCCAAAATCACAAATGGAACAATGCACTTTACGGTTCATAAACTATTATGTGAATTCGCATAAGAATTTAGTTAGAAATCGATAAAGAATGTGAAACATTACAGCACACGAAGTTTATTTAACCTTTTAGTGCTTTTGAAAGTTTTTGTTCCGATCGAGTTGGAAAAAATTGAAAATAATTGCTTTTATAGTTCTGAATTGGATTTTTTCAAACGGATACTGTTAATGAAAAGGTCAGAGCATCAATTAAATTTTTATTTAACTAATTGAACGTTCAATAGATAGATTCGTTTTCACATTGCTGTTGGAAATTGATCTTGTTTCGCTTGATTTTATTATGGGTTATTAAACGATTTTGTTTAATATGTTAACATTTTAGTACAGTGAGATAAAAACGCTAATGCTCATGATGGATAATATTTTTATATTTAATTAATTTGTTATTTTTGATCAATCATTTTAACGTTCTTACAATTGATCGAAATATTTTTTTTTAAATTCGTAATAATAGGATTCAAAAATGAAGTTCAAATATAATGATCATTCAGAAAAATTTATACATCGAATAGGTCAAACAAAAATAATAACATATACGAAAACCTATACGATTAAAAAAAAAATCACACTCAAATCGAATGATTGATGTTTTACAAACCGTCTTATTTCATTCCAAACAATCAATAAATCGACTTTTAATTCGACACGATAAAAAAATCGATCAGATAACAAATGTTCAATCGATTAGTACGTGGAAGCGAATTCGCTGAAAAGCTGAAACGACTGATGCTTTCCTGTTTTCTTATATTTTTTTCTCACGACTAATGCATAAGAAAAATATGAAAAAAATACACCTTTCCACACCGGTACCAGGTTCTCGGCTATTTCCAAACGCAAATGTGCAATTAAATCGGTACAAATCGTCGTGATGGTGATGACTATGACTATCGACGAAGACATACTCTTCCTTGATCGCAATCACGAAGGTTGATATGTATTTTGTGTTTTTCATGAGAAAATCGCACAATGTATTATATATAAAACGAGCTTGTATAATATACGGATTTTTGTATCAATTAATTTTTTTTTATAAGTTTATTCGTTATTATATTGTATTGAGATTTTCCGTAGATCGTCTCGATTCGTTGCCAAGGCCTGTAGTTAAAATGTGCTTATGACATAATATTATTTAAATATTTTAATATTTAGTGTAATTCGTATTCTTTTTCCAAGAAACGATGACATTTATTTTTGTATTGTCTGAAATTAAAATGACATAAATTATGATCGTATTAAAATTATTTATTTTAACACGAAAACTGTATGTAATTAATTTTAATTGAGTTAATTACACATTTTTTAGAAAGCTCGACATTAATTGAAAATATAAATTAATCATTTTCTTAAATGCGTTGCACAAGATACCTTCTTCGATAAACTCAATTAAATTCAAAACGTTCTCGTTACTAACTACGATAAGTGAATTAAAATGCTATTAGATAATTGAGAAATAAATGTAGTTGGAGACATGAAATTTCATAATCTAACTAGATTTTCTTTAACAGTCTAAGAAAATATGTGGAAAACGCTATGACGAGAATTTCTCACATTTTATAAATTCACATCTTCTTCACGTATAAAGCTTTTCAATAAATTCCATAAATTATTGAAACATTTGCAATCAAATTATAATATAACTCTTCTAATAATATTTTGATATAATTAAATTTGATCCACAGAACATATCGAACTCTTTTTTAAACCTCATCAATCTCAATATATCCTTACACAATTCGACATTTCTGCTAAAATCGAACAACCCATGATTAAATCAGATTCGAAACGAGCCTGATACAATTTAAATCGAATACCATTAACAGTGTAATAGCTGAGCTAGAAATTCGCAATTTTCTCCGTTACATATTGCCATGAATACGTCATCGGAGCCACCTGGTCCTCATCGTTATATATTAAACGTATTTCATATATGTAAAGGTACCTGTTTGTTCGAATCTAGAATGACGTTTAAGGCTATTCGCCTTTATTCGAGGTTTCGAAACGATTTTACCCGAAGGCCCCTTCTTCGGTGGTAGACGAAATTCCATCTCGGATCGTTCTTACTTAACATGCAGTATGAAATGTATAATATAATATAACCCACGTAATACTAATCGAACTACATACATATTTTAAAAATATGTAGGCTTTTTAAATCGAAAGTGTCGTATGTAATTTTTTTAGAAATCATCAGTAGTGGATTTGGTTCGCGCGGTTTCGCAAATGCTTATGATTTTTAATTTGGATTATCGTATTTTTGTTCACTTTAAGGGTGGTTAATATAGTTTTAAAATAGTAATTGTATATTGCTGTTTGTTTTGTAGAAGTAAAAGTTAGGAATTGATAGTTTCGAACGATGAAAGTGGAAAATTACGAGGGCTGTCGTCGGATTTGCATTTTCACTGTATGAAATGTGAAATCGTTAGTCAAATATGTAATGAAGTTAATTTAAACGTGTATTCACATCACAGAATTTTATTTAACGTCATTGTGATTTTGATTAGATTCAAATTGCTGTCTAAGTCATTTTTGTCATGTTAGAAATCAACGTATGAATATTCTCATGTGCTGTGTTTAAATAAACCACTCGCTCAAACTTTTCATCTTCAACTTGAATAACTTTCAACTTGGTATCATAACAAAAATTATATAAATGAACGTAAAATTACTGATTTTTTTTATAATAGACATTATTTCATGCTTCAAGTCTTAACCATTGCGTTTAAACTCTGACCGTCTTAAATTGAAAACAGCATCACGCAGTCGGGAGCGCGTTTCAAAAACGCAGATTAAAAACGAACTGAACCACAATTTCAACAAAAACACAATTAATCATCGCCACATAGAGTATAATTGCTTGGTTTTTATCTCGCGTTTAGCGGTTGATTTTGCGCAATCTCAGTAGTATAGGTCGCACAGGTTGCGGTCGGATCGGATTCAAAAAGTGGATCGCTGCCTTTTTCTCATACGGTTAATGAACTTTTATTTTAGTTTAAGATATATTTTGTTCAATATTATTAATTTGACATAGTTTGAATTTGAAAAATCGGATGAAAACTAAAGATTTTTCACATCTGAAGTATGTTTGTTATATTATAGAACTGTCGAGTGTACACTCAATGTATTAAAGTTGACTATTGTAAATTTGACTCAAATGGAATATTTTCAAATTTGAAATTTATTGAAGATTCACTTTCGAAAAACTCACGATCAGTTTACACATTGGTCTTTGAACTTATCGCATGTACAATTAAAAGTGCTGGTATATAATTTTCCGTGCTCCGAACTCGTAAATTTTCCCAGTTTAAAACCATTTTTCGAAATCGTTCGGTTTGTAATTGCGGCATTTGAATCATTTTCGATGAATGCACATATTCTATATTCTATATTCGATGAACAGGATCTGCGTTTGGAATATTCTCACACTGATATAGGTCTACGATCGGAATGAGTAATGATATTTTGACTCGAATTCGATTCGAAGGAGTGTTGCTCGATTCACTTTCTTTCGCAGGACACTGTGCTATGAATCGTCAATCGCTTTTGATTTATAATTTTCACTTCTAATGGTGTCGTCGGAATATTTATGTGCTATACGTGAACTATTGATATTGATTTGAATTATACATTTGTGACACTTTAAATTAGGTATTTTTTTATATTGAAAAAAAAAGTGGATGAAATGAATGATTTTTGTTGATAATTCGATGGAATTATAATTAGTCGATCAAATTTTATTTCTACATCCGAATTGTTTTATATTTTGAAGTATCATTTGCAAGAAATCATAGTGAAGTTTTTCTTGCCTGAACTTGAACTTAATCTGCTTTCGAATATTACTTAACTTATCTTCGAAAAATCTCGATATCACCTTAACATTACCAAAATAAAGCAAACTTACAGGAAAAAAACTTTTCCTAAAGCTGAAACAATATCGTATTCAAATAATTGAATCGAAACAATCTAAACCTTAATTTCATATGAATTTTTATAATACGAGAGAAGTCTTGGAAAAGAATCGATCATTCAAAAATTCATCCTCGATCTAACCTGACATTATCAAAAAACATAAACATATCGTTAGCGTCATATAAATTTATTTTGTACCTACAATTATATCTTTTTCATATTTCTTATATTTCCAAAACATGTGATCAATTCAACCTAACCTATCCTAAACTTAATCCAACCCAAACCCAAACCAAAAACTGCATCAAATTAAAATTACTGACACATTAAAACAATTTCCCAACAACAACTACCATAACACGCAACAACCTTACGCACGCCATCATAACCTAACCATAAAAGCCCAACCATAACACCGGATAACTTTCGACAACCTTACACAACTCATAGGAAGGAAGCTCGCACATATCACCAGAATGTGTATCATAACACTGCCACAATTCGAAATCGAATTTTGGCGCGCTTATTTCGAATTGCAGTCACGCTAACGTAAGTTGGCAAGCCTGTTCATAGCGAGGTGGGGGATTTGGTCAAAAGGCGACGCTTTGCGCGCGCGGCTCTCACTCGACAACCAAGCTCCGAAACGCGATTGACGTGTTTTATTTGATTTAATCTGTATTAAAAAGTATTTTTTTTTAGTTTGAAAATTACAGTTGCTCCGTTCGGAGGTCTGGGTTTTGAGTTTTTAACGAATTGTTCAGTGGTGTGATAGTTACGAGGAAATTTAAATACGACCATGATTAAAATCGCCGTAAGTATTTTTTTTCATTTATTTATTTTTATATATTTTTTATTTTGTTCATTTTTATTGGTGCTTATGATGTTTTTTTTTGTATTTATTTATATTTATTTGATCGAATGACCTTGATTTAAAAAAATATGTTAAAAATTTAAATCATCTACTAGATATGTCTTAAAAAATATATTTTGTATATAGAAATCGTCTTACTTATCTTTTATAAACTTCATCATATTGTAAACTAGTTGAGTTCTAATTACTTCGTCCCGGTTTTTAAATCATCAGTTATCAGTAAAAGCTCTCTAATTCTATATAGTAAAGATATGTTTAACAACAGTTAATTAGTTCAACCAATGTCTGAAATATTGTTTCTTACATTAGTGTTATTAAAGCTCTTCTCTTACATGTAGAAGCTTTCGACTTACATACACAATCACAGATACTTATTGGAATAATTAATTAATCACTTAAATCCTTACGTTAGACACGAGATTATTGATTAAACGTGGATTACAAACAACCGATCGATCACATAATATTCTCATTCGTACGAAACAATCAGCGGTATTATATGCATAATTAGCACTTGCAGAAAAATCAAAAATTTCATCATCCAACTAAAAACAATACGAAATGCTAATAAACATATCGGTATATAAGTGATACGTAATTATATTTGTGAGAACTCGGCATAATCTATTGTTCCCTTGCAAAGCCTCGGCATGCGCTCAGTTTTCACCTGAAAATCCATTGTCTGCACATTTTTTTGTGTGCGAAATTTCAAAAGGACAGTTTCTAGAAATGTAAAATGTAAAAACGTATCACACATGCTGCAATTGCACGTGTGTTATTATCGAGTCAAAAGTGAGAGGGCAAATTGGCTCGAGTGCCAAGGATCTATCAAGGATTTTCGCATCGAGATCGAACAGGATCTATCGCTTTTTTCATCGTATAAGAGAGAAATTGTATATTATGTGAAATTCGTGATCGGAAAGTGGTGAAATTTTGTCATGCGAAATGTGGAAGATGTTCCACTTCGATGAGATCGAAATCGCGAAAAAAATGGTATTTTTTTTTCATGAAAGATGACACACTTTAGATTTGGTAGAATCTTCTATTTTTTTACGATGATAAGCGTTCGATTTCTCATGTTTTTTTTGTCGATATTAATCGATTATAAAATCGCATTATACGCGACTAGATTGTGTTGAAAAAATGGCACACATAAACAAATTATTACGTGACTTCACAAAAGAAATTAATATTTGGCACATATATTTTTTATCTGCAATGAAAGCGTATTGCGCATATGAATATGTAGCACTTGAACGATATAATTATTTATCTAATTGAAGCTCTTTCTAATTGGAATTTCTAATTCATGCAATTCTATTACGAAACTGCTTATTTGCACGAATATACGTAAACTTTACGATAACTCCGAATTGATTATTTTAATATTATACATCATCAAAATTTATCACTCGTATAAAATTCAAATAAAAAACAATCTTACATCCGTTACGATGGTTTTTTCAGATTGTGCAACGCGCAATTTCCGTCTGTGTCACGCAGACGCTTCTTTTCGTATGCAATTTGCGATTTTAAATGCATTTTAAGACAACCTTGGTCGGTGGCTTGCGAAAATCTCAAAACAATACCTAAACAACCCACTTTTTGTGCGAAAAACCACTAGAATCTAGATCCTTAGTTTCTCTATGAAATCGAATACTTCTAAGCAGTTCTAGATCCGCAACGTATGCTCTGAATCTTTTTATTCTCGTTTATTTTATTATAACTTTTCAATGTCACGATTGTGTAGTTGTACATTTGTTTTATTCGTTAATTGTTTGTGTGTGAATTTAACTTATAATAAATAGTTGCAGCGTAATCTCGAAGATCACAAAGTCGTGATTGTGAATCGATATTTGATATTTCTCGGTATTCGATCTTGTAATTTTCATCGAATGTAATTTGTAATGATTCACTTTGATTCGAAGGTCGTTCAGATCGGTTTTGTTCTTATATTAAAATATATTGTTTTTCAAAAAAATATATACAAATTTGCATCATCATTGTTGCTACTTATATGATTAATTATAGTACGCGGAATAAATTTGATTTGAATATCAAATTTTCGATACAACAATTTTTTATTACATGATCGTATTTGTTTTCGATTGAAATGTTAAACTGGCGCTACTTACGTGTAAAATTCATAATTGCACGTAAGGAATTTTCGCATAACACTAACTCGAGCGTATCCGCATCGATGAAAATTAAATTCCTTTCTATAAAACCAGCTGAAAATAACATTGAATTATTCATGGGTAAAACATGTCTGCACAATTCCGCTTCCACCACATAAGACAAACACAATAATAATGAAAACTATCGAACAATCCGAAGAGTTTTCGCACAATTTTACTTCCGATCGTGTAATTTTCGTAAAAGTGCACCGGGTAAAAGTGAACAATCGCATTCTCTATATAATATGGAGGAAAATAAAAACAGTTACATAAAACTATATCCTATTGTGTTTCGGCGGAAAACCTTCGATTTATTTTTTTACCCATAAGCTACGCAATAAATAACCGTTATTATAAAAATTTTCGTATGTGCGATTATCGCACGAGAGCTTCTTCGTGTGAAATTTTCGTAAGATTAACGACTTCGATAAGTCATTAATAAAAGGCTTCTTCAAGGCTTCTTTTTTCGTGATGTGTGCGATCTTTTCGACCTTTTCGTGAAAAAGCGTTAATCGTTAGGATTGAATCGTTCCAGAAGATGCTTTCGACAAGATGATGGATCGCTATCAATCATTGCTTATTTTTTTTTATTCAAAGATGTTCATAATATTATGAATGGTAATTATCGGTAATTGTTCGTAATTGATTGGCTTATTATGTCGAATTACCTACTGCTCATTTCATGTGTGAAGAAATTATGTTAATAATATTTTTTTTATCTTAAAACTTAAAGAAGATTTTGTAAGATTCTAAATGAAAAAAATATGATTTACATTTTGTTTTTAATCTAACTGTTGTGATGTTGCTTAGGTATTTAATTATATGATTAAGAAATAGATTTATATATGGCGACTGAAATAGCCAAGGGGTACAAGTGACTTCTCAATGATTTCGAGAAAAGGATGCTCAAAGTTGAGCATGAATGTACCTACATGTATTAGGAGGAAGTCGAGTGATTTGATGATATATCTCGGCACACGTTCGAAGTTCGTTTATTTCCTTATGCCACCAAATATATATAAGCGATTCCTGTACATAACTCGATTTCGGTAAAAATGTCACTTGTACCCTTGGCCTTTTCAGTCATCATATGTAAGAGATGTAGTCTATATAATCATCATATAAATGCGTGTCTATATTTTTCTGCAGTGTCTGCGCTGCGCTATACAATATGAACGCTGCACAACTCTAAAAAATTTCAACGCGAAAAACACACACGTGTATCAATTTATTCATATAGATTATAAACAAATCAACAATTTCATATGCTAATACATATTTTCAACACCAATAAAAATCAATTAAAAAAACATAAACCGAATAACTGAGCTTTGACTCACAGCCGACAATCGACATTCCGCTCCGAATTTCCACCGAATCCATAATCGATCCGATGAATTTGCGCAACGTTTTCCATTCGTGGCAACAAATCTATTTCACTATGCACGTGTCATAACGCCATTTTTCACGTGTTCTCGCTTTCGGCGACCGATTTGTCCACGATTACTAGTGAAACTCGCACGTAATCACTTTCTCCGTTTCTTGGATATCGCGAGCGACATGTCCCCATCGCATAATATCATAATATTGTCCGGACACATATAATACGATTCGATATGTCGTTCGATTCGATTCGGCTTCTTGTTCTGTGTGGGAAATGATTTTTCCATATGCTGAGTAAATACGTTTATGGTTTCGTTTGAAATCATATGAAATTATTTTGTCGGTTTGTTGATATGGAGATGAATTTGTCGGTAATGATTGTCTTAATAAGCAATCATGAGTAAATTGTGAGTTATTAAGTATTGGTAGTTCGTATTGAATTTCCTCGTTGTATGGGCGAAGTAATCAACTTTTCAAAGCTCAATTAAAACTATAAACCAATCAATCGATTATACAACTACTTACTTATTCTATTTCTTTGATTTATAGATATGTAATCAACGTATAATTTCAAATCTAATACACAATAATTAGATATATTATGAAGATTTTTCAGTTGAATTCATGACAAATTTATTTCACTCTCAAATAACTTACACACTTGTTTTATTCAATTCAAACAAATATGTATCAATATAAAAGTTTTCATTTATCAATTTCCACATAGAACCGTGAGTAATCAACCTGTTAAGTATCAATGCACATCTATAATAAAATATTTTTCATGTTCTTGGGCACATTTAAATAGTACAAACGGCGCTCTTGATATCAAAATACATCGTACGATTAACTCAATATAATAACCCATGACAATAGCAGTGGTATGTTTAGTTCGCAAACTTACTAATTAACAGATTAACACTTCCATTGTATTGGATATTTCAAGAAGTGTATCAAAATTAATAAATCCATCACAGAACTTAAATTTCCTCGATCGATCTTAGAAATGTTTTAACATTTAGTAGGACACGTGTAATATGTCGACCACGTAACGGACCGCGCCCTTTTGTCGGATACGGATCGACACGTGAACTGTTATTTCACCGATTTGCACCGCACGATTGTATGGTATTATTGTAAATATTACTTCGGTTTTAAGCCCATTGTGCCTCTATTTCCGCAAACGGTCGTTCTGCAACTGAAAATTTGCGAAACTTCCAACTCTTGACGAGACTCCTGAGTCACGCCCTTTCTCAGTTAAACGATTCGTTTCACCGTTAAATCCTATTGTAATAAATTGATATTTGTATCTAAAAGTTTCTATGATTTATATAAATTTTCAGTGTAAAACGTACAATCAGATTTTTTCCAATCGAAGTCAAAAAAATTGATCGAAGCCAAAAAAATGCATCGAAGCTTTCTATTTTTTTCAATGTTTCAAATGTCTTATTTATGGATATTTAAATTTAAGATATATTTAATAGATTGTGTTTTATAATGTAGATTTCATCGGAAAATGTTAAATGAACTCTTTTTGTGTTGTTCGGTTGTACGTTTCGCTTTCTTTGGTTCAATTGAGAATGTTATTGTTGATATTGCGCAATTCAGTCATAATATGTTGTTTCGTAAATCAAGTATATTTTCTTGACTTTCTCTACAAAAATTCTATTATCATAATCAAATTCTAGATTATTGTTACAGAATCGCTGTGTAAATTCAAAGAATTTCTCAATTAAGCTTAATGCAATGCTAACGAATTCTATTCAATGTGAAAAACGCTAATGCACATCAAATGAAATTAACTCATAGCATCTATCATCAATTAAACCCTCAATTTGAATTATGAAGTAATTAAAATCAACTTATATAAAAAAAAAGAACTTCACGCCCGTTGAAGCGTGACGATTTTTTCTCCATCGAACCGTTAAAATATTTAAACGTTCCATTGTTGAATCAAACACGAATCTCCTACATTATTTCCTAGATATTCAAGTACAAACATCAAAAAATGATAGATAAATTGTGTAAAAAAACCGAGTTATCGAACGGACAAAACTCATTGTGGTTCTCGAGTCTCCTTCACCTTTGGCTGCTGAGAGTCCAACACAAAAAGGTTCAACCCATTAATTGTCGGTGGTCTTCGATAGACCAGGTGGTCTGTGCAATTATTCATATGGATAACACCGTGAGACTGGAAGAAATTCAGGGTTAAAATTTAACCGAATGACGAAACTGACGACCTTTATTTCGCTCGAAATACCGGCGCTTTCGATTCTTTCAATAAACACTATTTTTTTTTCGATTATTTTATAATTGTTCTAGATTTGTCTCAATTACGAAATTATCAATGATTGGCGCGATTCGTTTCGAAATTTTTTTGGCCCGAAATGTCGATTTTGTATGTGGATGTTAAAATTTCACGTTCGATTCGATCTTCGTGTGAATTGAACGCAATGTTTAAGGTTCGCTCAAATTATCTCGTATCATTTTATGGGAACGTAATTTAGCCACATTTCAATTACGTTGTTTACAAACAAAGCGATCGATTAAGTGCTCCAGTTTTGTGCAGTAAAATATTACGTTTATTTCAAGTACATTTCTATCAATAAAATTAGTCAAACACGCATTTCTAACTGATAATAACACATGTTAAACCTATGGGAATCCGAGATATTTCACTGGCCGATTCACACACGCACTAACCGTACGATAACCGCATTTGCCTAACGACATCAAATTTGAATAATTGAATATAATAACGTACATAATCTCAGTACTTACGGTAACACTGTGAGAAAAAAAGCGATACTTCTTAAGCCGAGTTGCGAAAGTCGGCCGAAATTGGCCAACGAACCTCGGGTCAAACGAGATATTTTTCAATTTCATTCATACGCAAAAAATGCACGCATCCACCTGATGCAATTTCGAATTGCATTTTGGAAAAATAAAACAATAATATACGGAAAATTTTCGGTAATTCCATTGTTCGTATCGGATCGGTTCGCACGTTTTCACTTCCTAGTGCTATGGGCACTTGCTCGTTAAGGAGTCGAACTGTTGCGAAACTATCTTCCATGTCCATGTGTATATAATATACTAAATATATGTATATAATATAACAAGTTGTTCACAAAGTGTGTTTTGCCTAGAACGTGTAGAAATTGGCGGTCTTCGCTTCGGGCGTGCGATTCGTATACGTGTTTGTTTTTTTACGTGACTTTAACGCGTTTTAAAGCGATTTTTCCCGCTAAAAAAACCGATAATGGAGACCTCGTATATTGTACGTGATTTCACGTTAGTTATATTGTGAAAAAAACTAAGTAAAAACTGGTGAAAAAGGCCTTTTTTTATTCGATTGAAATTGAGGAATAGTTCCGAAGCGCACATTTCCTCTATGCAATTATACCTATTATTAATAGAAAAAAAGTTTTTCATTATATAATCTCGAACGTTTATGGGTGTATTTAAAGTGCAAAAGGTTATCGGTATTTAACCGAAGCAATAAATTGCGTTTTCAACGATTGATTTGAATGGGAAAAATGCTCTCAGCGTATTGGCTATAATTTAATTTGTTGAAATGAAAAAATGTGTAAAAAAATCTTACACGGGGTATTGTAAACAAATAGGTTTTACCATAATGGATAGAAAAAGTTGTTGACCTTTATCGATGCTTACAAAAAAAAGAAGCTTTTTATACACAAACGAAAAATCTATGAAAACGACACATAATAAAGTTGAATAGTCGATTCGGCTATAAAGCCTCCATAAAGTATAATATTACAATGATAACAATTTCGTAACGACGACCCATTGATTGAGACATAAGTCAACTTATATTCAAAACATTTTCATTCAATTCAATACGATCTTTTATATTAGATCTAACCTATAAACCTAAACGCCTAGATTCGATAAATCAGATAGAACAGTTGCAGTGATCGACATTCGCATTATTTCATTTATAAAATTGCAATTGGTTCAAAATCATAAATAAATGTATTTTATCAAACGAAATCGATTTCTTTGCTGATTGCCTTCGATTTAACTTAACTGGAACCGCATTAATAGAAACTATCCGCATAAATCAAAAGCGCATAAACAAATTAAAACTTCTCATGGTCAAAATAACTATTCAACATAGAAACATGCCATTTAGAAAAAAATGTAATTAAATTCATCCATATCACACGAGCGAATATAGAAAAAAATCTTTAAGTGTTACTTTTTAAATTAACATGGTCATTTTCGTTCATAAGCGTTCGCTTGAAATGTTTAAAGAGTATAATTAAATAGTTTTTTTTATCTCGTTTGAGTTGTGTTAAAAATATTTTTATAATGATACGTTAATGTGTGATCAATTTGTAGATTGTTTATACTTAAATTGAACTCTATAAATTATTTAGCCAATGAGCTTACATATGTAAATAGACTCTTATATTGAACGTTTGTAAAACAAATCTGATTTAAACTTTCATTCTTAGAATAATTTGGTATTTTATTTTTTAGTACAGATTTTTCATTCCAAGTCGAATAATTTCGATTTTAAGTTGAATATTTTTCACTTTCAGCTAAATATTATGATAACATCGATAGTTTTCTTTAAAATATTTCAAAAGAAGCCAGTTTGAAATGAAATTAATTGACTTTGAGAAAAATTTAATGAATATTATGATTTTGTATATCATTTTTTCCTACAATTGATTTGAGATTACAAAGGCTACCGTTACACTTAATACCATCACTTATGGAAAGAAACATATTTTCAATACCCTCACGTATACAACCACCATATTTCATCAAATCAATCTAACATTTTCAAAAACACTCCAGACCACTTCCTCAAACTACACCATAGAATCCCGACCTGAACCAACATCACCCCGACCTATCTTAACTTCTACAACCATCACACACAAAAATCACGACATTGAAACCATTTTCCTCAAACCATCTCGAGCTTAACCAAGCGCCTAGATCTCAGGACCAGAGCCATCGAGGTTAGCAAAGTCCACCGGAGATCGTCTGAGGTGAGGCTCTCGAGGAGTGTTGAGCAATCGCGTCCAGGTCGTGATGTGGTGCCTTTCTTGTTGTTGTCGATGTCGATGTAACCGAGGCGCATTATACACCACACTTAAATGGCAAAACGATGTAGACGTATTCCGAGAGAGCAAACGTCCGTCGAGTATCGAACTTGCCCAACTGTAAGTTGCGATGGCTTCGAATCGGCGAAAAGCGTTTCGATGCGTGGAAAAATCCGAGGGAAACTCTGTTTTTTTACGAAAAATTGATAAAAAATGAAACGTGCGTAAGTACGATTTCGTAGCGGGTTTCTTGAACAGTGTGTGAGAACTGCGAAGGTTACGAAGCCGCCGATCGAAATTCGTATCGTAACCGTTTCTCACAATAGTAAAATTGTGTTGCAGATTTTTTTTAATGTCTGAGCATATATTGAAATATGATCGGATGATAAAACTGAGAATTTTTTTAAGATTGGAGTGCGTAATTTTTTTTCCGTCTGTATTTATCAGCGTTAAATATCTTTTAATTCGATGAAAATAAATTATCATCATAAATAATTAAAAAACATTCAATATCTTTTTTGCATTCACATATATTTTATTAAAGTTTCTCTCGAAGAATGAATCGTTAAACTGTGAATTCAATTGAAATGAAACTTGTACACGTTTCGAACGATTTTTTTACGATTTTATTGTGTATCTTTTTTTAATATTATATATTATTAAATTTAATATAACTTTCCCACACGATACTACGTACGCTTTTCAAACGATCGACAAAAAATGACTATAATAACAGCAACAACTCGATCGATTTCTCATTATTTGATCAGCTCGATCGATCACGAATTTTCAGTCTCACAATTGCACGAATGATACTGAAACGTATCATCAGACGATAAACTTCAACATTACATTTGAAAACATTTATTATAAATCCTCTGATACAGTTTCAAGGCTCGAAGAGTTGATTCTTAGGATATTTACATCACATTTTCTTGACATATGATCGAACCTTTATTCAATCTCACGCTATACAAATATAACATGATAAACGACAAAATTGAGTTGTTGCAACGATCTGAATTTCCCACAAGTTTGTTGTATCGTAGATCTGTTTCGAAGACCTCGTTCCTGAGACTCACCTTCGATTTAATTGCGGTTTTGTAACATGTGCGAAAGTCGATTTATAGGGATTCACCTACAAGTTCTAAAAGAGTTTTACGCGTTCAATTCAAGAATCGACTAGGAGTTGATCAGCAACTTTGTTGTGGTTCATCGTGTGGGAAGATCGTGAGAAAGTGATTCGGACTTCGATGTTAGATCTCGGTTTACATGCTTGATTTAGTATGTATTAGTTTATATTTATTCAGAATCTAAATAAAGTAAATTTGCTTAGATAATAATGAATTTGTTTGATCAATTAATGTGAATTTCATAAATATTTGTTTCTAATGCGTTTTGGTTGTAAATACCAAATGCACAAACATGCTTTCTTTGCACAAATGCGAATAACATGTATTCACACATTTCAAACAATGTCCACACTCACTAAACAGAACGTTCGCTAATGTTATTTGTCATTAAAGAGAATGTGAAACTATCTTCGTCGGAACACACGAAAGCAAACAAGCACCAAGAAATCGACAATTCGTATGCAAATCCAAAAGCGCGCACTTAAAATTCTCAATGTTCACTCTTCGACGAATGAATTATTAATAAGGGCGTAGGATACGATTTGAAAAATGCGAAAGCGTCGGCGGTACATTCGACAATTAATTACAATACAATCTAGAATCAATTCGCACACATTAGATACGGAAATTCTAACGTTTTCTAGAATAATACGAAGCAGTTGCGAAACTTTCAACTGGTTCTCCGATGCAGCTAGAAATAGCAGGATGTATCTTTTGTCGAGAAGATGTATCTTTTGCGGAGAAGTTGTATATTTGTTACGTTTTACAATTCGCATATTGTTTAAGTGGATCACAAGGTGCGGCCGTGATATTTTATTATTTACACAGCCTGAGGATTTATCGAAAATTTCGACCTCAGCGTGATACTTTCTAGGTCGGACCAACAATGGACCGATGTGAAGTAATAATGATATATGATAGTATTTTTTTTTTTCGAAATAATTATAAGGTGCGTGGGCGAATCATGCTTCGATTTTTAACGATTCCACTTATGGTTTATGTAAGGTGCGCTTTTTTTTCGAGTATTATTTATCGTATAGTTACTACTGTTCGAGTGATAAATTCTTGTATCGTGACAAATCGGCTTCGAAAAATTTTAACTGGTAGCTTGACTGTGGTGTGATTTATCTGTTCGTGATTTCGATAGTTTTTCATTAGAATGATAGATAAATGTGTTGCAGAAATAAATATATTTGAATATATCATGATCGATTTGATTTTTAAACATTCATTGATAGTATGACTTCTATGACTCAGTGTTTCTTAAGACTTTATAATTGAAGTTATTTTAATATAAAACATAAAAAAATTGAAATATTTGTCGAAACTTGTTGAATTATTTCATTTTTGTAGAACGTACATGATATTTTTAATCCGTTTCGGTAAACATATTTTTTTTAACTCTATCATTAGTACAATGCAAATGTGAATTGTAAAATATAACAATGTAGAAATTTTCTCACAGTTAGATGTAGGTACAACTAACATATTTAATATCGTAATCGGACATGTGTTGAAGGAGTGTATAAGGAACAAACACACAACAGACATACATAAATTAATTTTTATTTATATAAATTACATCATGCGTATAAAAAACTCTTACGTCAATTACATAAACCCAATTAAGCTCAAGAAACAAAACAAATTTGACCATTTAGAGCGAAATCCTTACGTGCACAGCAGGAAGCTTTTCACGCGCGGAAAACTCTCCAAGAATGTGCCCTCGTTGTATATAGATCCATCGATCCATAGATCGGCGAAACCGGATCGATACACATATACATATATACATCACACATAATCTATATGGTCCGCATATTTGCGGAAGTGGAGCAGAATCGTTACAGAACAGTGTCCAAGTTGCATAATATGGTAGACGAAGGCACGCGATCGGATCCGAGGCGACGAAATCGAAAGTGGTCAACGAATATTATTGGGCAAGTGTATGCTCGTACGAGAGCAGTAAATGTATACATTTTCTCAGTAAAAGTCAATTAGTATTCGGGCCGCTTTCGTATAAATTAAAGTAAAAGAGTGCGCGTTGCGCAAACCGCGGAAAAACGATGTCAAACGCTCGAGGATCGCTTTTTAGACGTTGCGTTATGTGTATGTGTTTTTTATGGTTGTTTAATATGTTTTTTGAATTTTGAATGTGCTTTCATTATTGGTTAGATGTGGTTGATGATTTAAGTCAGTTTCTAGAAAGATTAATTGTGGGAATTATCGGTTTTAACGTCGATTTGATTTGTCGTTATTCTCTCATTACAAATAATAATCACCTTGTGAAAAAACTCACTTGAAGTGCCAATTTTTTATACATATGTACATATGTATTTAAATATCAATAATTGAATAAATCTTCTATTGTATTCAAAACAATTATTCTAACTCGAGCGAAAGTGAAATTTCATAGAAAGGTCATTCAATTCAACATTGACCCTTTTATAAAGCGTAAACTGCATATTACACATACAATGGTTCGTACTTGAATTAAATTATATCTTATAATATGATCTTAATTTATTACCAAAAAACACTTGAGATGTGTTAACACATAATAGTAATAATATTCAAGATCAACGTCATCGTTCATAATGTCAGCTTTCAAATGATGGCTCTATCATACGTCAATCTTGAATCCTATACAAAATTCGTGATCCGTGATATTATTTTTTTATAAAGTGAGAGTTCTAAGTTGATATTCGTGTTAGATTCTGTGAGAATTAAATGTACTTATATTCAGATGAAGTTTATCTTCCGGTTAATATGTTAATATTATCCAAGTTCAATGATGCGTTGGATATATTTCTTATGAAGTAACACGTTTAAAAGAAATCGTGAAATATTTCATAACCTTATTGATAAAAACATAATTAAATACCAGCTTTTAAGTGATGACTTGAAGAAACGTCATCTACTAAATGGAATTTCTTCTGGAAAGTTTTCTTTGAATAAACCCAATTCATTCCGACATCTTTGATATTATATTATAGCTTTCATAATTATAAATGCGTTCAATCGATTTTATGTAATGAATGAAATCATTAGAAGTAGACAATTGCAAATGCATATTTATGTTTATTGAGAGAAAATTATACGTTTTTTTATCTTTTGCTCAGAAAAATGAATTGATCATTGTATTTAAGAAGTTTTTTTCATTGATCAGTTTATTCGATGATATGTATTTATTTACGAAATTTTATTTAATGTATTCGGAGAAGCTATTAATTAAATATGAAGTGATTTTTATAACACGAAAGTTTTCTAAAATCAAACCATTACTCTCGAATTTCAAATAGTTTTTTTTATAACTTCATTTGCAAACATTTAAATCACCAATTTATCAAAATGAAAATACTTTTACGAGAATGAATATTTAAATTTCATATATTTTATCACTCATTAAAATTGAAATTCGCTAATCATATAAGATCGATCAAATTTATGATTGATTGGGAATATTTATCAAAGTCACGATCGATTCGACGTGCATAATTTTCCCACACAGACCATTAAAATTTGATCACAACTTTCGATCTGATAATTAAATTTTGAAAACTTTGAACGATCGATCACATTTTACAATGATTTTTATTAACTCTTCAATTGATTTGACAGTACTTAACCTTACTATCGTTTGGTTCAAGTACCCACTTTTCTTCTGAAACTGAAACTCGTTTAAGCTCAATTTTCTTCTATAGTCCGACCTTCAATCTCAAAATAATAATCCAGCCATTATATTATACGATCAAGAAAGACGATGACTAAGAAGACGATCATGTAGGCAGACTCGTCTCCAGTACATACTGGTTTTTCTCGATCAAGTTCAATGTCGACGAGGTGATTTCTTGTTCCGGTGACCTCAACTTTCTTCTCGTCTGCCAACTCGTCTGCCCACAACTCATATTATGACGAGACCATCATTAGACGTGATGATTGCCACTTTGAATCATTGCCTTTTTTTTACCACTTAATATTAAACCAACATCGCATCTCGAACGTCATCGCATCTGGTGTTTCTATTGATGAAATTCGTCGATATTAAAAGCGTCCGTTGTATCGCAATCGTTGGGCAATTTCCTATGATTAAGTTGAGTATTATTTTTTTCGTGTGTTAATTTTCTGTTATTATTCGAGGTAATTTTTAGTGTGATGTAAGCGGTTTTGGTAAAAGTTTATAGCTCATTATGCAGGCGTCGTTTAAATTGATTGGTTTTTAATATTTTCTCTGTCGATCGTGTTCTTAAATATGGCGATCGTGTAACTTGTAAAATTTTCTTTTGATATATTATAATATTCAGTTTCTTTCACACGAAAAAACGATCGTGAGAGAAAGCTTACAGACATGAACAAATCAAAAGAATCAAACATAATAATGCGAAATTTACGACAAACATTTCAAAACGATACTATCCGAAACTATGACCACTCGTGACTCTCGGATTATTCGCTTCGATGTACATTTATTTGATCAGAACTCATAATGTAATTTATTATACTATAACATTTCTTTCAAACTTCCTCGATGTATTATAGAATATTATAAAATCTTTTTTTTCTTCCGCGATGTCGACGAGATGTGATCTTTAACACGCTCTTTATGGCATTTCGATTATCTATTTCGATGTCTATCTGTTTGATAATCACACATAATAAATTATGCATATTGAATTCGATGTTATAAAATTTAGTTTTTTTTTATTCGAATATTAATTTGATTATTTTTATACTTATATGAGTATTTTAAGCATTTCAATCCAAAAAAAAAATTATCAACCTAACTTTGTATATGCGAAGCGACTACTCCCGCGCTTTTTTCGAATTTTTCTCACAATCGACGCAAATTTTCCGACTTTTTTCGAAAAAATCTTCATCTGCAAGCATTCAACATCCACAATTTCCGATCTCGCACATTTCCCACCGAGTGAAACTATGATAATCAAAGTGAAAACGAAGAAAGCGCCGGCAGAAGTGCGACAGATGCCGCACATACAAACAATATGTAAAAGCAATTCCGTTCCGTATTGTTGTTCGGCTCGAATTTTCGCTTTCGTTTCGAGATCATCAATATGCCATGTAAATAAAAATTATTATCCAACTGCATATTTACTGCGATAATTGCGATGATACAACTTGCGTTGATGACCGCCGCTTATATCTAGAAAGCGGCCGTGAATTTGGTCGGAAAAGGCGCTTTCCCAATTCATTCATTTTTTTTGGTCGTGTTTAGTTTTAGTTTTTCCACTAAATGAACTTACGTGTCATCGTTGTTAAAATGTCGTTTGTTATCTGTGTGAATTATGTATACTTTCTATTATTTGCGGAATTAAACGGCGTTTCGGAGTGTGAGCTTCGAGAGTTATGAAATTCTTTTATGATGATGATTATGAATGAAAAGTTTTAAATTTTGCGCTACTGTTTTTTTTATTGTTAATTATTAAATTACTTAATAGGTTTGTAACATATTTCGCAAATGAAATTTAGCATATCTCCGTAATATATTATCATATATTAAAATTATAATAAATGAAAAAAATATCAATTGATAATTTCTCATTTACTCCTATTTAATTTTTTCTTCATGCTTAATGATACATTTTAATTACAAATCAACTTTCATTCGATACAAATAAATAATTTTAAATACAAATACGTTAAATAAATAAGCACCAATGAACATGAAACATCTGCGACATTCACGTGATAAGCACCATTAACTACAAAAATCGACAGCTTTATTACGTACAATTATTAAATCAAACTCACGCTATCGAAAGCGATACCTAATGATTACCTATTAGATTTATACTATTTTCAAGATTTATTCATTAAATTTATACTTGGATAATTTTCAGATTTTCGCACTGTTCGCGTGCGTCCTCATTTCATCAGCGGACGCTCAAGCAAGAAGGGTCAGACTACGTCCGCGACCAGTTCAGGTGATAGACGACCAGCTCCAATATTACGAGGCTGATGACCGTGCCGGAGACGAAGACGTTGTCCTTGTGTCCCCAGCAGATGAACTTTCCTTGTACAATCGCCATGCAGCTCGTTCGGACAACTACATTCGACCGGCTGCCGCAAAACCGCCAAGGACCAAGGAGTCTTCGAAAGCACCTCCGGTCCAAACGATAAGAAACTACAATAAGGTCAACGATGATGGATCGTTCACTTTCGGATACGAGGCTGCTGATGGTAGCTTCAAGGAGGAGACTAGAGGAACCGATTGTGTCGTCAGAGGAAAGTACGGTTATGTCGATCCCGATGGTAACAAACGTGAATTCACTTACGTCTCTGGCAATCCTTGCGATCCTAATGCGGCTGCTGAAGAAGAGGAAGATGATGCTAAAGATGATTCGAACGAATCTTTGAACGAACCTGCCAATTATCCTTCGAGACCTGCCAATTATCCTTCGAGGCCTGCAAGACCATTGCAAACCACATCTCGCCCAGCTACTACCGTCTTCCAAAACGCTTATCGCCAACACGCCGAAGCCGAAGAGCAAGAAATTCAAGAACCAGTGGCTAGAATTCCAAGACCACAACCCACCCCAATCGCCATCACCCCTCGTCCTCACTTACCAGCGACCACCTACAAGCCTCAGCTTCTCAGAATAACCCAACGCCCGGTGACCCAGAAGCCTCAGATCGTCTACAGCACCTTGGCTCCGACTACTCCTGCGCCGACTTCGTCTTATGTCACCTCGCCTCGTCCATCGACAGTGGGACAGATCGACTTCGCAGCAGAGTTCGCCAAGTTCCAGCGAGAGAACCAAATAGTCTCATCGACTCCGGCCACTTTCAAAACCCAATCGAAAGCATCCGAGCCTCCGACGGCCACTGGAAATCCGATTTTCTCCACTCAGTTGGTCTACGATCCATCCAGCGGACAATACAACGCTCAACTTTATCAAACTTTGCCGCAGACTAATGGAGAATTCACTTTGAACCATCGCGTCCAACCGACTGTTACATTGCCTCAAGTTCCTCGTCAGCCACAAGGGTTCAGTCCGGCTCCTTTGTACAGACACCGCTTGCAGCATCCGGGTCCTCAAGAGTTGAGACCTCAACCTCAAATCCGCAATCCTCAAGAGATCTATCAACGTCATCAGAACGAACAGTTATACCAGAACTCACAGCAACTGTTCGCTCAACAACAACAACTGCAACACAGTCAACTCCAACAGGATAGACAAGCTGCTAGACAAGCGTTCGCTCAAGCAGTCCAGCTTCAACAGCAACAACAACCACAACCACAACAACAATTTTACTATGTAGCTCCGGGTAGAGATTCACAGTCGGGAGGACAAATCGACTCCTTCCTCAGAGGACACGGATTATCTTATTGAGATTAATAAATAGTGTTATAAGTGAGAACAATTACGAACTCTTCGTTGTCCATTAACAAATTTGCCAGTGTCTATTCCCAATCCGTCCATCAGCGAGTAGCACGATCCGATTATAATTTAACAATTGCAACAAGTTATATGTTTTTTTCTTAAAAATACTCACTTTGATAATATTTATTTTTGGTATTTCGAAAGTAGCTTATGTTTTATGTATTTCCTTGTTGTGATCGTTAAGCTATAAAATCCATATTTAACCGCTGCCAAAGCCATGTATGGTCATAAAATATTTATTATTAACGATCCGTTTTTTTTTTTTAATAATATGTATCAAATAATTTTAGATGAATTTTGAAAACCTGTCGCGTGTGTATGAATATAATTTTAAATGAAATAATGGTGAATGCCAATTGACAGTCATTTTATTTTTGTAATGTAAAATATGCGTTGTTAGTGTGTAAGATTTTTTTTTTGTATAAATATCATCATTATTATACATATTTAAATATGTTTTCTTTTCATTTTCTCCAAACATTTTTTTTATAATAGGAGAAGGTATTAGACAACATTTCGTCACTCGGTAGCGTAATGAAACATGACAAAACAAAGGATCATGAGAAAGAAATCATGATTGTAGGCCAACATCTTAGTTAATCTGAGAAACGTGACGAGGCCACGGTGAGCCTAATGTATGCATTAATAAATCCAGTGCACTAAATTTTCACATTGTACAAAATTGAATCGAGAAGGAAAATGCAATTTTAGCATTCGTCACCGAAGCGTGAAAGTCGATGTCGGATTTATACGAGTTCACTTTCGATTTCGACGAAAGCAGACGATCGATTCGATCGAATTAACGCCGTTTTAACGATATTATAAATACGATTGGAAACCGAGTCGATGTATTGTAGATAAGTCAGATATGAAGATCACTGGGTGAAAGTGAGTCAGTCGATCCTGCACACAAAAACGTGTTCTCGCACGTAACGGTAAGTGTGTGAATATTCTCGTTTATACCATAAACAATCGAATGACCTACATTTTATTGGATTAAGAAAGTAAGAATGGTAATGAAAACGACATTTGATATAAATCGGATGGATATGGAAGAGCTTTAGCTTATAAAAAGAAACCGATTGTGCCTCAATAACGATTGAAAACAAATTATACTTGTCCGTGTATGATTCGTAAGATTTATAAAGATAATCAATTAATGTAAATCTGATCTGTTTATGTGTATAAGTAAACTTTCAGATCAAGTGCACACATTTGATTAATTACATTTCTAATATAATGCATCAATATATATTTTCTTAATAGTTGAGTTCCATTTGTATTTATGTAGACTTTTTTAGAAGATAGGGAAAAATTAACATTTTTTGACATTATACACTTTCCGAATAACAATTTCTTCATTTGTTATGAATATAATTTTCAGTTGAATATAGAGAAAATAGATTCCATAGTACTTCATTTTCAAATATATATCAAAATATAAATTTTCACTAATTTTCAAAAAGCTTTCACACAAGTCTAAATTAAACGTATCAGCCTAAATATAATTTTAAAACATTAATTAATCAAAACAACCAATTCCAACGACCTTGAGATAGCAATGCAGAAAAAATGCATAGTTTCTCCCAAACAAACAAACAAACAATCGATCGATTTTCTTCTGATTGCATTCAATACACGCACTGGCAACAAAGTATCGAAAACACTTTCGCCATCGAAGCTCAAATGGCGAATTATAACAACGCAAATGTGAATTTTCATTCGACATGGAACACGTCCATTGTACCAAAGACACTTTCACACTTGCAGCGTTCAAATGGCATAATAAATCGAAACTAGATTTCGCAAAGGACGCAGACAACAATCGTACGAAAATCCCATTTTGGGAACTTTTTGGGAATTCTTCGAGAATCCACCATTGACCGTGCTCGATTTTCCCACGCGAGAAAACACCATTGAAAATCGCACTTTTTTCGAAGGAAATTCTTAAAAAGTCCCCTCGCCATTTGCATACATTATATCAGAGGTCAAAGTTAATGCCTTCTCAACAAAGGATTTCACGCTGTTTACGAATTTGCAGAGGATAATTATTATTTTGTTAATTGTCCATTCAATTCTGTAAATAAAATTAATGCTGCAATGTTCTTAAATGTAAAATATGCGTTCTCAAGGAACAAAATATGTGATTTTGTTTTGAAAATTAATCGAATTTTCCTTGAACTTATGTTAAATTATATTACGTAGATAATAGAATCATCGTTAAAAATATTTTGATATACGATTTTATTATATTAACTGAATTCGCAAATTGATTTGGTTTATCTACATATCTTTTCAACATATAAATCATAATTATATAGCAAGATTTCCTTGAAATTTTTACTGAAATTTATATGGACCAGTGAAATTCGATCGACTAATGGAACTGCCATTTAATCAAACTGCTGCTGATATTTAAACCAAAAATATTTCCGAAGTAAATATCATCATCTTATCATATTCTCGCTACACAAGGGTCATACTACAATCGAAAAAAAATATTTTTCTCAAATATCGATATGGTCAAGGACAAAAACAGGATCCATAATAACGAATTGGAAATGTCAGAAAATCTAAAAATCATATGAATGTATTATACGTACGCATTATAAACGATCTTATTTTTCGTATTCGAAATATTTTTTTTACACATGTATAAATGAGATTCGTTTCGTTTGTTGAAATAATAAATTTCCACAAAGTCAAAATGCTCCATAAACGACGACCTTGACATTAAGGAAAAATATACGAAGTATGGGTTTTATTGTGCTTTTTGATCGAATCGTTAATAAATTTTGTGCTAATCCAAAGAAATGATCGTATTTCTAAATCACCTGTGATTCAAAAGCAGGTGATGCAAAGATCAATGTAATCATTTAAAATTATAATTAAAAATCATTCTCATTTTTTTCGATATAATAGATAACTTAACATGCAAATGCACTTTTCATACTAGCATTCAAATTTATTCAAACTCAAACCGATCTGAATATAAAAGAACAAATATCTTCGGATCACCTCTACACATTATTCAAACGGAGCAAATAAATTTGAATATTTTTCAATCGAATCATCAAACGAACTAGTTATAGTTGAATTTATCTATTTTGCGATCTGATCCGAATTCCCAATGTCGAACGCACTTTTGACACACGTATAAATAACATATCGAAATCGTTTTGTCACGCAACAACATATCAAATGGAAAAACCTTTTTTCACGAGCAGGATACAGACGTGACTTTTTGATCGAATAGGTCACTGTGACTTTATGTAATGCATTGCCTAATAAGCCTCATTTGTAAGGGTCAGCTTTGAATATTTATATTATATTAAAACCATGCATAAGACGATTTAAAACCATCACGTGTGAGTTGCAATTGTGATGAAATTAAAAAAAATAAACTTCTTCTAAGTAGACATCTTATATTATTTTATATATCGTATTAAAGTTTTGATATAATGCATCGTTTTGATGATAAAGTAGAATTTTGATTATTTGGATAAGGTAATTTTGATGACTAAAATTTTGATTAATAGAAAAAATATGTATACCAATTGAAAGACATTGATGTTTACGTTCAATATGAAACAATTTAGTTCGTTTAGATTCACGTATCTATGTATATCTTCAAAATTGAATTATTTTTATTATAAAATCTATTTTTTTATATTTCCACAAATGATAATATAAGACTAATAGATATTAAAAAGCTTGAATCACTTATGGTGACATTTGAAATCTAAAAAGCTTCTGAATATGTACGATCAGCAAAAATGCTATGCATTTCATCGTTTATGACATTCAAAAGAAATTCATTAAATTAAAAATCAACAAAATCTTATTTTTTATCAATTTTGAAAAATTCGAATAATTGAGATTCTAATTTATCTGAATCCTTAGTCAACACACATTGCATTGACTAATTCGCTCAGAACAAAGGCTTTTCAGCTCACTCTATAATAATAGACTCCAGATCCGCCCACTCTTCAAAACTGACGAAATATCCGTACAGTTTCCTATTAGAGACAAAATTGACATACAGCAAGAAAGCCTTATTAATCATTATCCGCCTAGGAACTGGAATAATTGTGCTAAATGAGTCATATCGGATTCAATGCTGCGCGAGTTCGGATAAATTGCACAACGTGGGTAAGTGCGACCTTAACGATTCGTTAAGTGATAAATCTTTGTTCGAGATAATGAAATTGTCGATTTATTTCGATTTTATGTTCCGGTTTGGATTTGCGTTTATTTATTTTGGATTTATGTGAGTTTTCTGTAGGAAAATCAGAGCCATCTTTGTGTATAGCTAGACGTTAATGATTGTTTTGTTTCATGAGAATTAAGTTTGGATTAATATCGTTTACATTTTTGCAATTAATCGTAAAATAAAATTAAAGATATATTTTTTAATTTAATTATATTTTCATATTCATGTTTTTAAAATAATTTATATAATTAGGAAAATTAAAGTTATGTAAATGAATAAACATTAATTCATCGGATTAATCAAGTATCAAATTAACTTTTTGGTATTGTTTTTCTTTTTTAAAATATTATTAATCTTACATTTGATAGTAATCTGACTATTCATATGTAATATGAGGAAAATCCCATGAAAATCTTGATGCATATTTTATAAAAAAGATCTTTATCTAATTTTCATGCACATGCTCAAATCTTACGATCTCCACAATTACTCGTGTAAAATCTTTTTATACACGTATGTAAAATCAATTTATTTTCCCATTTTTTAACAATGTTGAAAAAAATGAATATTTCATGAAATCTAGCGACATTCGTTCCAAAATCACTTCAAAGATTAATCTTAAGGCATATGGTCTATAAAGCTGTAATATACTAAAATTTTACGACACAACTCGAACTTAAAATCAACACATTCTTTCACCAAGATCAAAAACCTCATAAAAAATGTCAACTAGAAATCCGGACCGACCTTCGCGAGCAGCAAAATGCAAAGTTGCAAATTTCACAACGCCGAAGAACGTGTGCAATAACAAAGTCCGACACACAGAAAATATAAAATATCATTGGGAAACCGATTCTCTCGAACAATCGACTCTTTACACCCACAATGTCCTGACACTTAGCAAATGAAAAAAACTCAGAAAAAATCGACTGAACAACTGAAAACAATGAGATCCATAGATCTGTATGCACGTTGATCGATTCTGAGCGTTGGCGTATACTTAACGAATGCATACGTGAGAATTTTCAGTATGTGTACTTATTATACATTGTATTTAAATTCAAATTCAGATCTGCTTGTGTCCTTATTGTTTGTAATGAAATTTGCTGTTGGTTAAGTGTTTTGCGTTTGGATTGTTATTGATTTGAATAATGGTACTGCGTTTATGTAGTCAATTATCGACTCGGTTGTTAAGAATGGATTTAATTTTCGACATAGTATTGAATTGTTATTAATATCTATTGGATTAAGTAAAAATAAATGTATTTGTATCTTATGCACTTCTATACTATTTATCCTATCGTAATAAATTTTTACAGAGTTATTATATTTAGAGATGATTTCTGCATTATTACATGATAAAGTAGCTTAATTGAATTAAATATAGAAAATATTAGGTATGCCATACATATACGATGTAATTTAATTAGTTTCAGCAGATATTTTATATTTCATTTATTTTGTATTATATCTACCATACAACAGTCCACAATTATATTTAATTCTATAAAGTCTCGAGCAAGGCCGAGTCACAAAAGCTAGTTATATTAGATAATATTAGGGTATTATTTCTCACAATTTAACGAGTTTATTACATAAAATGCGAATAATGTTTTAAATCTGAAATTGATCCGTCAAAATTCTGCACAACAATAGATAAAGCTCACAATAGTGTGATACAGAATTATGGAAACTGCTCCATTTGAGGAAGTTTTATTTTATCAGATCTTAAATAAAACGAAATATCTTGTGTGAGAATTTTTCACACCGTTGATCATGATTGCCCATAGGTTATAAAATAATACTGTTATTTTTTCGCCTAGCAATTAGGTCAGATATGACTAACCCAAAGTAAATATTTTAACAATAATAAAATCGAAATGGAAAATCAAAATCACTTTTTCTCACTGCGAAGCAATGGAGTATTTTAATGACGTTAAGAAATAATTTCGCCGCTTTGGTCAAATAATAAAATTCATCAAACTCTCGTTTGACTTCAGTTATATCTTTTGGAAACTTTAAACAATATTTCGTTCTCGTTTGAATAATAATTTATATCCATATTGTTCGCATTGCAAAACCTGTGCTCATTATATTTTGCCAACATAATAAAGACATTAAACGGACATTAAAAAAATACTAAAAAAATCACGTTGGTGTATCGATATTTTTCAAAAAAACAGAAACAGCCTACGATATTACGCACACGCATTTTTCGGACAATTCATCAGATATTTATTACTAGGTATTCTTAAGGCGGATTTATTGTATTTAAATTTATGAGATCATAATTGCCATAAACAAATGGTTTCGTTTTCATTTCCTCATCCGTGACGGCTACGTGCACTTACGGTATTTTCGAATCGACTAACATAAGATACGTTCACATCTGACTATTTAATAAATATTTATGTTAAATGCAATAAAAATATTTTCAAAAAAAGTACTAGATGATTTTTGATTCATAAATTCGAATTGTATCAAATGATTTCATTTGTTTTGCCATTTGGAAAGTTCAATATATTTGACTTGTGTGAAAAGTTTTCATATGGTAACGCACCTTTATGACATAAACCAACATTCTCCATATGACAATGGGGGTCTCATGGTTCAAGAAAGATTGAAAAACACTGTGCACAGTTCGTCTAATTGCAGATATTATCTGTCGCTATTGCACCGCACTGAATGTACTGGATTTTTATATTACGTTGTGCACTCGGAATAAATGCATTTCGCAATTTTCCCTCAACAATAAGACCGCTTTTGAATCGTTACATTTGTATGTTTTTTTTATTTTTTCGTAAATGTACATTGTTATATTGAAAAGTCTATTTGCAAACGAGCAAACAATATTTTTCATTTTTACTTTGAAAATTCGCTGATAGATGGCTCTGTTTTTATCGTGATTTTTTTTATTGGTTGTGAACTTTGATGAAAATTTTCATAGTTTTTCATCCATAAACGTTTTCCATATATTGAAATTAAAATGTGACGCACTTTTCATTTTAGAAATGGAAAAAATTCAATTTTCCGCTGTCGTTGTTAGTATGAGATACGCATCTTAATATCCCAAGCGTTTCACAAACACGTTTCACAATATTTTTTCCGTTATAATTCTGATCTCGTTTATTAATCTAGTTAACTTGTGTCTTAAATCAAGATTATGACTATGATTAAATAAAATACACATTGTACGCACTAAATGATAAAACAGTTTCTTGAAAATTTCATTGTTTCCTTTCATACTATTGCTAATTAATTAAAATTCAAATTTGAACTATCGAAGACAAATGAATTCTAAAACCATTCAAACTTATATTTTATTTATAATTTAAATAAAAGTATGATAACTTTGTATACGAACTTAGAAAAAAAATAGTTTAAGTGAACCATTAATATGTATTTTTTCATACATATCTTCACTCGAGTCATCATTTGATGTGTTGTATGTCTACCATCGACTCTTTTCTCCAACTAATTTTTAATACTTGTGACTAATATAATAAATGCATATATTTACATAATCATTGCATTTTAACATCCACAATATAAATTAACAAAAAAAACATCAGAACTCGAACAGCACGACATTCCACCTCCTCAAAACGCATCGAACGCCACATCTTCGCCTCCTCAACATCCATCAGGTCGTCGACCACACAATGGCTCTATGTTTCATTGCAAAAAACACCACCGTGAATGCCTCATTGTCCCTCCTCATCTGGAGCCAATTACGTCGACCGGGGCTCGATTGTTCGTCGCCGATTATTGCGCACGACACGTGCCGAATAATGGCGATTTTCTCGACCGCAATATAATGAAAATGTCATAAAAAATATAAATGTACACTCAAAGGAAATCTTTCGGATGTTTGATGAGGTTTTCCGCGAGTTTTCCGCGCCGCGGAACGAGAGTTTTCCGGTGCGTTGCTTCATGCGCTTCAATATTCTACGTGTGTGTGAAATTGACTGTTTGTTCGGTTTTCTTTGTTGTTTTTTTGCTATTTTTTTAATGTTGCAGTTGGAAAGAATGTTGTTCGTCTTGTTTGAGTTTTGTTCATGTCATTGAGATTATGCAAAAAGTGAAAAAAAATGGATGTAATTAAGTTTTCTTTTAGATCAATCGGACTACATGAGAACTCAAACTATTGGGTATTAGTGAGGAATTTAAATCATTGAAGTTGAATGCATTTTTTCTGAATATTTCCATTCTTCGAATTTATATTAACATGTATCATTTGATAACATAATAACTTTCAAGTATTTCTTCAATAGATATACAAATTTGAATATAACTTTTTTTTTTAATTTTCCTTAAGTACATATTTATACATTTTAGATTGTAAAGTTTTTATACAGTACGTTAGAATTTTCTCTAATATTTACATTATTCAATTCAATTTTGAAATTTATAAAACACATAATATTCAATTCATTAATGAACTGAAAAATATAATTTTTATTTTGATACAATATTAAAACAATATAGTTTTCAGAATTGTCTCTAGTTTTTCCCACGTAAAACTAATTTCTTTAATTGCTTACTGTTTAAAAAAATTTAGAACATTTTCAAATACAACTGAAGCATATTTGAATCACGAAATGGAAAGTTATTCACCGTAACAATGTCATATATAATAGCTTTAACCGCTTAGAAAATTTCTCATAGTAAAATATGACATATTTTTTCAAACACAAGATTCGTAATCCTACGTGACTTGTAAAGGGTTGAAAATTTTCGAAAAACCACAAACCATTTAGAAACTAAGCTAAAATATTTTGATTACGAAAGAATTAAGATTGATCCAACTATAAATATGTCGAGATTATACAACATTCAATCTGAACAACAAAAAACTAACTAAACGAAATCTACTAAAAATCACAATCATTTCAAATTGAAAGCTGCTGATTCATCGAGAAAAACGTTTACTTCACAAAGTGCCGCTATTTAACGAAAAATGAAAGTATATCATTTTACGATGTCGTACAATGCGAAACGTAAAACGACCTGCAATTTTCCTCAACGTACAACTGACATCTCATATGGGAATCACTCTTGCTTTCTTGGCTGAAAACGAAAGCCCTTAGTTCTCACACTACGACAATAAAGTACACTAATAAAGAATCAAATTATATGAGAAAATGTATAAGGAAAATAATTGTGAAGATTCGTATAGAATTTCTTCCGCTAAAATTCGATTAATTTTTTTTTCGTTAACAATGATCCGATGTTGAATGAAAGCTTGCGATTCTCACGCAGATGGATGAAAATTTTTATCGATAATAAATCAAATTAGTTGGGAATAATATATGTTATTGAAGATGGGTTTAATTCCGCTTATTTTATTTCAGTGAAATTTCGATTTGAATTGTTTGAAAAAATACAGTTAATTCTGATTTATTTGATCATAAATTCATAGGTCAAAAATATACTAGACAGTAGAATTAATTGTAGACACTTCATTTTAATTCTTTTGTATTTTTTTCATTAAATAGATTCATTTATATTTTCTTTTATATTTTAAAGTATAAAGGTTAAGTTCTTTATATCACACTTAAAACTATGTAGCTTTCGAATAATTTTTATGAAAAAAATCAGTAAAAATTATTAAATTAATGAAGTGTCCACAATTAAGATATATTTTCTTATTTATTTAAATATTTTTTATCAAAATAAGATTTTAATCGACACAAGATCAGAGATTAGCAAAGTTAAAAAAAAAACATAAAATCTAATGAACAAATACATATTTTGCAACCATTTTTTCATCTCATATGCACACGAATAAAAACGTAACCACTTTAATAACTACTGATTTTTTTCTTATAATAACGTATCAATCAACTAAAAATCTGATACAATCTTCACAATCAATCGATCAACAAAAAAATTCCCAAAACAAACTATTATCAACTCATCGACTTGCAAAACCCGAATAAATCAGACCCAACCGTACTCTTAGCGACTTCAACGCGTCCAATCGAAACCCAACAATGACCGATCGTTATATAAAGATCTTCCAGTGCGTGAGAGCCTAACTTCTCAAAAAGACAAAACAGCAGCCTCAGATCGATAAGAAACGCTTTTTCGCCATTTTTCTCTTTTTATGAAACGACTCCGTGACCCGAGGCGACTCCTACTCCGCAAAATGCAATCCGACTCCGAGTATGCGAAACCTTTTGCATAACGGAGTCTCGCGGAAGCCGGCTAATTATCAACCGAGATTAATTCGGTTTAGTAATTGTACCGAGCTAATTTAATACACTATGGTACTGTGCGATGATGGATTTAGCATTTTTTTGATAATCGTAAAAGCTTATGGGAAAATTTTCTGTCGCTTTTGCGCGTTTCGCAATCGGAGCAGTGAGATTTGAGTCGTTGGTTAATTTGTGATTTTTTTTCCGATTGTCGGATTGATGACGTTATGTGATGTTGAGATTTGGTCTGTTTTTTTTTTTGATTTTGTTTGGTGGATGTGTGAATTTTTTCGTTTCGATTGTTTTTGGTTTTTAAGAGATGTGTGTGTGATTTCGATAATCGATTTTGGTATTGTTTTTTGGTTATATGATTGAGTTTAATGTCGGTTGTAGAATGTTTGTTTTGTGTATGTGATTTTTTTTTATATAAGCGATTTAATGAGTTGTAAAGTTAAATAGAACAATGGGGAGTTAATTTTGGAAACTTATTACGACTTCTAAAAGCGTGTAAGTGAAATTAATCATTCGTAATGATAATAAGATTTTTGATTATTATAAATGAGATAATTTTTAAATAATCGCATTGATAAGACTATCATAGATATTATGTTAACTACATATCTATAAAAATCAAATTCAAAAGCAAAAATTACCAAACTCGTTTACGAACAATAACAACCCTCCACATCACGATGAAAAACAAATTTAAACCATTTGATATTAAAAATCATACAAAATTTTCAATATTGCTCATGACATGTCTGGAAAGCAATCAAAATTTCCTGAATAAATAACACATTTTATGAATGACTAAAATACTCATCTTCAAATACTAACAATAACCTTAATCTATTTAAATTGTTACATCGACAATCTTGAATAACCCTTACCTATCAACAACACCATCCAAACTAAACCAATTTCCGAAATAATTGAAATATAATACACACAAACAAGTATTCCGAGAAACAATGATTGTTAACAACTCCCATCTTCTAAAAACACTATCTTAATATAACCTCACATTTCAAAAACAATAATACGACCAAACAAATGTTTTTTAATAAAAATTAAAAACCAAACCATCCCTCAAACGAACCAATCACCCATCAAAAAAAACCACAACAGATCAACCTTCTCCATCGACAATACCAGCTCGAATTGCGCAACGGCCAGCTCCCACAGCGACCAGCCATTTTCCCACAGTCCTCGCCGGAGTATGAGCCAACCTGATGTGGTGGAAAATCGTCAAAAGCACCTCCCCGAAGGCCGAAAGCAGGCCACCCTGTATATAGCGACGCCTTCGTTCGGCGCCCAGCTCAGTGTTCGGGCGCGCACCGCGCTGCTTACATGTAGCCCCAAGATGAGTGTTCACAGTGAGGTGCGTAAATGAGCCTTATTTCGCATTGAGATAAGGGTGCTTTTCGCTTGTGTGGTTCGGTTTATTTTAGTTTCGTGTTGTGATTCGGATGTTCGATTTTGGTGTTGCATTTTGATTTTTGTGTTTAATTTTTTTTTCGATGGGGTGTTTTGTGCTTTTTAAAGCTTTTATTCGATTTTGATTCTTTTTGGTGTTTTTAAACAATTGTTTTTGTGTTTCTTTTTAATTTTCCGATGGGGAGTTTTGTGCTTTTGTAAAGCTTTTTCTTTTGATTTTGGTTTTTTTTCAATATTTAGTGGTATATTTTGAGGTATTTATGTTTTCATTTTATTTTATTATTTCTTTTTCAATTTTGTTTTTTTTTGTCGTGAACACATTTTTTTATTATTTGTATTTTCATATCATTCATATTTCGTACTATTTTATAATTCAATTAATCTATCTAATTCACTATAAACCATTTGATGTCTTATTTATTTAATTTTTTGTACTAAATTACTAATTTCAAATGAAAGACAATTTATTTTTTTACAATTTGGTTCTATTTTTTTTTATTAATATGTGCATTATTAATATTTAATTATGATTATGCAATTACTATATCATAGATTAATATATAATTGTAACTGTTAAAAAGTCTATAAACTATTGATCATCCTTTATCATTGACACAGATCATTTTCATGTTTTCATGAATGTTCGAAAAAGTCAAAAAGTTCGCCTAAAAAAATAAAGTTCTTTTACGTAATCTTTTGAATTTTCAATAATTATTAAATGTAACGATCCTAATTATGCAACTATTTTTTTTAGTGAGCAAATTAATGCACTACTATCCGAATTGAAAATCGTTTCAATACCCGCGTTACAATAAATTGAGTAATATATTTATTTTCCCACATTGAATAACGAGAAATTTCTATACTGATATGTCGCATTATGCAAGCTGCATTGTTTCTCATTTTATTTCAGTATTGTTTGCTTTACGATTTTATCAACCCATTATTACATTTGGAAAATTGAAAACTTCTCAACCCAATTAACGACATGTCATCTTTGGCCGATCACAATTAAACCATTTTATGATTTAATCATTAATTATTTCACGTGCTATTGTTTCATTGGGGCTATCATTTAACCGTTTCGTTCTTTTCAGAAATCAACATGGTTGATTTTATTAATATTGTGCGTACCACTCTCGACGTCGTTTCCATCGGAGGAGATCCAGATGGAGCAGACGACCGACCTGATCGTCGAGGAACCAAAAAGCAATAGCACCAAAGATTTACAAGCTTCCGAGACGGCCGATCCGAAGAAAGTGGACATAGTCAAGCAAATAAGGAGATTGAACGAAGACGGGTCATATACGGTCGGTTACGAGGCCGGAGATGGCACTTTCAAGATAGAAAGTAGAGATGTACAAGGAAACATCAAGGGGACCTTCGGTTACGTGGACAATGATGGAGAGATCAAGAGGGTCTCGTATTCCACCAGCAATGGAACTCATTCACCTTTGCTGATCCCGATTGCTCCGACTTTCAATCCGAGGTTCAATAGGACTTCGTCTTCTACCACGAGGAGGCCTCAACCCAGTATAGTGTATTCGAAGAGTAGCAGCAGTAGTTCACCCACTAAGCCTACTGTGATCCAAGCAATTCCTAGAAGGAGGATAACGACGAGTACGATTCCTCCTGCTGTTACCACAACTGAATCGTATAGGGTGGTTTCTGGAAGTCCTCTTCCTATTAACAATACTGATTCTGGAATTGATCAAAAGTTGTTGAAACAGTTTCCTGTATTCACGCAAAGAATAGAAACGATCAAGCCTGTGTATTTGCCTGAAACTGATTCTAATGAACCTAAAGTGTATCATCAGAATGGTCAGCAGAAAATGCCTGTCGAATTAAACGACACGGTTTCTACGACTATTCCTAATATTGTTAGATCTTCTTTAGTGTACGAAAAGGCCATAGATAGGACTAAAGAAAGTCAGAAAACGTTGAGAGCAAATACGTATAGAAGACAATTGAATCCAACTAGTTTCGATAATGAGCAAATGTATGCGTTGAGACAATCTGCAGGGGATGATACTACAGATGTTTATGGAGGATCGATAGCAGTAGGAACATCGAGACCACTTTTCACAACAACCACGGGTAGACCTAGAACTATACCGCTTCACACTATATTAGCGTCGAGGCAAAAATTGCACGAAAAATTAGTTACAGTATCACCTCAAGTACACGAAGATCAGCAAGAAACTGCTGTAGAAGCCACAACCAATAAGATCGGTGAAGATAGTTACGTCACATCTAACCCAGTGCCAGTGATTCAAGTTCCCATCAACGAACAAATAGAAAATCAACCCTTCATCAAAGCTCCCATACACTTTAGAACTAGAGAATATCTGAGAGACAATCCTGGAGCAGCAGTTCCGATCGGAAACCAAAGAGTGCTATTCAGATACAACCCTCGTATCAATCCACCTGACCAGTATATTAGACCTAGAAACGTAGCTCAAATACCCAATCCTCATATCGTGAACAACATCCAAGCTGAAACCCCACCGACTGAAGTGGAAACTGAAAAACCCAACGTCATAACTTTCCCGATTCAACAACCTCAACAAAGATATCCAACATACAATCAATACATCCAACAGCAAGAGAGGATCGAAAACATCCCACCAAGAGTACCAGCTCCAGCTCCAGTACCAGTATCGAACGAAATCCAGCCAATATCGACACCGGTGAGCACGAAAGATTTAAAACGGTTATTGCAGCAACTCCTCGTCAGACAGAATCGTCTCCAAACTCTGATGGACATCAGAGAAGAATACACACCCCAATACAACAACCCCTACCTTCCCCAACCGATATACGAAGACCAGTATCGTAGAAGACCTTTCCCACCACCTTATCAAAATTCAAGGCCTTATAACGGTTTTGTGAGACAAGTTCCTTACGATCCCAACTATCCTTACCAGCCGATATACAATCAGTATCCAAGCAGGGACGATTTCAGAGCTCAAGACGATGGTTACAGGAACGAAATCATGAACTACGACCCTGCAATGCCATATGAGAGTCAACGATACGTACCCAGGAGGAGATTTTTGAGACCCAGAGTAGTTTACGATCCAAGATATGAAGACAGCACTAATGCAGTCACGGAAACGAACGAGGAGCAACCAGAGTTTTTACCACCGGAAGTACGAGAGGCACTTTTGTTGAAAATGCTTATGTTAGCAATACACCCTGATTTCCAGGTGTCTCCAGAGCCTCTAGCACCAATCGCCACAACACCACCGCCAGTAGAATACAGAAAGAAAGTGAGGAACGTTCAGATACTGGGAGAAGAACCGGAAACCAAAGAGGTCGTCAACGAACAGAAGAAGAGGATCGACAGAACAACAGACGTCCGAAATTAAGATACCAAACTAAGTTATTATATTTTTATTTTATTTTTTAACTCTAAAAACTATACTCATTGTTGTACGAAAGTGATTTGTAGATAATTTGTCTTTAAAAAAAATAAATTTATTTAGGTAAGTACATTTGATTTTCATTGGAAAATTTTATTTTTTTCAGATTCTCACACGTTTGTTTTCAAAAAATTAATAATACATAACACTTTTTTTATAGTTTTCGAACAATGATCGCGTCGAGAACACTTTCACGATGCTTAAAGATCATCGTTTCCAGATTAAAAGACACATCCATCACACGCAAACAATTAACCAGAAGACCGTTGCATAAGAACACTAAAAAAAAAAACGGAAACAGCTCTGCAGAAGCAAAAGTCACACACGAAAAAAATACTGTCACATAACGCGAATTCCCATCACGTATACACATTTTCAATTCGAAATCGAAAGCAGTTTTTTTCACCTAGCATTTGAATGAGATCTCGTGAGAACCATCTGATCCGGATCGCGAATGGAAAAGTTCACCTCGTGTGGTCTCGCTTTTCTTGCACAACGAAAAAACAGAGAAAAACCAGTGTCGCAGCAGTGGCCATTGTTTCATGGTGTTTTGTCGTCTCTGATGGCGTTTCGTCATTCGTGTGAAATAGGCGTGTGTGAAACGGTTTCGGGCCCACAATGGGGAGTCGAGGGCTAATGAAACGCCGATGGATTAAATCGATTTTCCCATAGATTTTCGCGGACAATGGGGGTTGAGGTAATAGTCCATGGGTGATTGTCTCGGAAAATTTTCGTGGATTGTGCTCGGGGCGTCCTTAAACTAGTTTCGGGTCGATCGCTTTTGAAATTGGGCGAATCGATTCGATCGGATTGATAATGGGTTCGGTTTGATTGGTTTTTGTGTGAGTGTGTTTTTTAATTGGGGTAATTGATTTAATGGTGTGAAAGTATAGTTAATTGTCTTGTGATTGGTTTTAGATTGGATTTTTTGTAAAGGGTGTTAATCGATGATGGGTATTGTGAAAAATAGGTAGGTATGTATGCTTAATCTAGAAAAAACTTTAATTAGATGAGTTACTAAATTATTAATACACTTAATGAATTATAAAGATGCGGTAAGTATTACATGAACTTTTTTCTCGGTTGAAAAATATGGATTAGAAAACCTTGATTCTTATCCTTTGAAATTTAAATTTCACAAATTCTCTAAGTATCAGAAATACATTGAATAATGAAACTATAGATATTTTACTAAAATAAAAATTTAGAAAAAAGTCTTTACAGCTTTTAAATAAATACTATATTAATCACGTAAAATAAAAATAAAATATACATATAATATGTTTTTAATTGAATACGAATGTAACTAAATTTTGTTTTTGAAATTAATACAAAACGTAACATTTGAAATTGACATGTAATGTCACATTCTGATCTTTCATATATCAATATAATTAAACTTATTATATAAAAATAATCAAACACAAAAAATTATAGCATTTTATTATATTTTTTGATTTATTACTTTTTTCATAACAAACAATTTTCAAGATACAATGAACTTCATTTTCCGCCATCTATGTACAGTTTTCCAAAAGTCATATAAAAAAAATAACTACAGAAAAATTAAAGTAATGAAATTAAGAAAAGCAAAATAGACATGATTTAATTACAAAATATATGAGTAATAAATAATTGTTTGTTGATTAAATGGAAGTTGGTGGGTTTGAGTCGTCGATACATTCATATTTTTCAAAAAAAAAAAACTAGATGCAGTTTTCATTTACATAATCGACGACTATTTCACTATGTAATTATTCACTTATCACTTGTAATTTAAATAAAAATTACGTATAATTACAATAAAGTGTCTTTACAAACATAAACAACCCTAATAGAAACCAAACGCGATATTATGAGTGGGTTGTCCTCCACTTGGCAAGGAGAACTGTTCCTCGAGCTGATCTAAAAATCCTCCACCACTTTTGGGTTTGCTGACTTTTTTAGGAGCAGTATAAGCCCTAGGAGCTGGTTCAGCAAACTGTCTCAATTGCTGCTTTGGTGGTTCAGGGCTGTAAAATTGGGAATTGTCGTCGAATTGAACGGGTCTCACAGATTTAGATGAGAGTTGGGAGAATTGGGTCTCTTGACGGAATTCTGACGATGGAACGAAGAATGATTGTTGTTGAGGCTTGGTGATGGCCAAAGTTTGGGCTCTGACTGGTTTTTGTGGTCTTTGAGGAATAGATGGCTCTTCGTAGTCATAGTTTATAGCTTGAGCTGGTTCGGGAGCTGCTTGAGCACCGGCGAAGAATGCGGGCTGAAATTAATAATTTTCATATAAATCCAATAAATTATATATAATATTTTATAAAACCTGATAAACAATCAAAATTCTGCTATAAATTAATTTCTTTTGTGGTAAACCAAAAATGCAAACTCGTAACTATTTATCAAATTCATCTAAAAATCAAAAAATATACTCGGTGATGATGGTTGTTTACCCTTTGAGGAGTAGGAGCAGGAGAATTGTAAATAATATGAGGTTCAGCTGGTCTTGGTCTCGACTGTGGCACCACAATTTGGGTTCTGAGCTGAGATTTCACTGGTTGAGGTTGTGGTCTCAATTGTTGAGGTTGAGGTTGAGGTTGTGGTCTCAATTGTTGAGGTTGGGGTTGAGGTCTCAATGGCTGAGGAGCTGGAGCTGGAGCTGCTATGTCCTGTTCCCAAGGTTGGAGCTGCTGGATTCCAGGTCTGGGCAAAGCTTTGGGTCTTGGTTGGAGCTTGGGCTGAAATTCGTCACATAACGAAATCAATAATCAAGGTTATGCAAATGAATTTGAATTATCTATGTCATTTAAACGAAAAAAACTTGTGACAGCTTTCAAAGTCAACTACTATGTTTTTTGGAGTGACAGACACAATGGCCGTGAAAGTGCATACACTTTCTATTGCAATATTGCACAAATTTTATTCAAATTGATTTTTTTGTGTTTTAATCATACCTGGATTCGCCTTGGTAATTCTTCTTCTTCTTCTGGTTCAGGATTGAAATTTACTGGAGGCACATCGATACCTTCACCCGAAGGTTGGAATCCGAATTTATTAGCACCATATTCGACTACGTGCAACTAAAATATCATACAATTAGATTCAATGACAATAAATACCAATTTATTCGACATACCTTTCCATTAGCATCAGTATATCCGTATTTTCCTTTGACTTCACCGTTAGCTTCCTTAGTTTCGATCTTGAAAGATCCATCAGCTGATTCGAAACCATAAGTGTACGATCCATCATCGTTATGTCTGGAAAATATATTCGAAAAAAGGTTCAAAGTTTGCAGGAAAATGCAGTTTATCCAGTTATTCACATTCACTCGAGATTTATGTAATTGAATCGATCTACTTTATACGAATTGAAGTAAGTAACATTTGCATAATATCTATTGCACAATCGACTTAAAGAACCTTATCAGTTTTCAATATAATACGACAATCGTGCATATGAAAATATTCACTTTCTAAAAAGAGTAATTATTTTAAACCGAGCATTGGGAAACAAAGCGTTCCGAACGTGGTCAAGGCTATAAGAAAGTATAATATGTATACCGATTTAGTTTTCAAAGCTAAACGTTTCCTGTTGAATAGTTTGAGCTGTCGATCGATTAAAAAATATTTTGATATAAAACTAAATTACCTGTCGATTTGTTTGAGAATCGGCACAACTGTTGCAGCTGGTTTAGTTAACACAGCATCATCATCATCGAAGTTTCTATAAGATTTTCTTAAAGGACGAACTTCGTCGTAATCTTGTGCACATCCTGGTGCAACAAGAGATGCGCTCGCAATGATCTAAATTTTTCAATTATAAAATAATTTTAATAAAAATTCATAAATTTACTATAAATCTAATAAAAGAAACTTCAGATTTGCACAATTCACTTTCATAATCATAAATTAAATTCAAAATTAAAACTCATTGTTTCGAATAGAATAAAATATGATCACATTCATTAATCATTCAAAATTTGAAATCCATTCACTAAAATCTCATTCACACTGCATAGTTAACAATCCAGATAATAAATCACTCAATGGTCCACGGTAGAAATTCACTTTCTTCACAAACTATCACACACAAAATACACTTAAATCCAGATATATCACACGAGACACTCAATTTCATCGAAATAACCGTAAAAAGTCGAGTAACAAAACTGACCAGTAATATAAAACCAATCATGGCGGACGCGAAAACTATTATCAGTTCGACTGGCCAACGCCGACCTGTTTTATACTGACCAACTTTGTTCTTATAATCTGATTATCCCTTTCACTTTGACGTATAACATTTAACTGTTGCGAACAAGGATCCGAACACAATACTGGTACTGCTCTGATAGTTTTTCATTGGAAAAAGTCGAAGATTCACATTAAGATTCTTTAATATATTTTGTTTTAAATACTTCGTAAATCAATACTAGATTTCCTAATTTTTCAAAAATAACTCAGAAATGTATTCAGTGAAAATATTCTGTAATAGTATCAGTAAGTTTCAATTTTTTTGTTGAAGGAAGTCGAAGATGTGCATTTAGATGTTATGGGTTTGAGCTCAATTAGAATTTATTTCATAAGTCGATAGTCAATTTTGTAAGTTCAAAATAATAATATAGGATATTTATTCGGTGAAAATATTATTCAGTTATAGTACAGGTGGGTTTCAATTTTGTGTCTTCTTGTGTGGGTGTGTTGCAAATTCAATGAAAGCAGAGGTCAAAAGCTTTTATTTCAGACGATACAAATTGGTTGTGTTCAATGTGAAAATATAATATTAGGAAGATCATTTGATATTTATGTAAATTTTGGTATTTATTTAATTTGTGTATTGCTATTGAATAATTGTAGGCTTGAAGTGTTTAATTTTTGAAAATTAAATTGCCTCATGTTTTTTGTTCCAAATTACATGAATAAAGTTTGTTTGAGGTGATTTAAAAAAATATGAAAACAATTGTGAGATATTTTCAATACTTCAAGAGCATATGAATTATTATCGATTTCCTAAAAAGATATAAAATATGCAACATCATCGATAAAATCTATCTAGGAAATCAACAATTAAATATTATTAAGAAGTATAATTTTCTCACCTTCATAGCTAAATATATTTTAATTCATCTCATTTCTTTGCATAATTTACGATATATTTCTGAATCTTAATAGTCATATTTCATCAGTAAAATAATACTAAACTGAATCAACGAAATATAATATTCAAAAGAAATGATCTAACTAATACTTAATCGTTCTTAGACTACCTTAAGCAATTTTACAAATTTTCTTTTCTTTCACTTCAAAAATTTTCCATTTCATTCATCCATTGATTCATTACACTTATTTAATTATTTTCAAAAATTAAATTAAATAAAAAATAATTTCCACAGTTGCACACTTTTCCCGTAAACGGCGCCACTTGATCCATTCAGCAGAATTTCCCGCCCACGTCACTTCGAACAAATCTTCGAAATGGACGCATTTTCCCGCCAAAAAAACCACTTGTAAAACAGAAGTTAAAGTGTATCGCACTCTCACATTCGACTGACCATGAAATCCGGTCTTTCTGTCGTTTACCCGATTCGAATCGATCTCGTTTTTTTTCACAAATCGTACGATATTTTATTATTTCAGTCCACACAACAATCACAGAACTTCCAGTCAAGGTTAACGGCGCCAAGAAAGATATTTAAGTTCACTGAAACTTAAATTATGAAATTATTTTATACGAGTTCTAAATCGTGTATTTTACGGTCGATGTGAATTTTGCGATAAATCGGTTGTAAATACGATGTTTAATAGAGGGCGTCTTACTTTTAGTTGAGTGCAACTAGATAATAATAAATTCGATTTATATTCAATAAAATTTTATTCGATAAGAATTTTTATTGAAAATTAATCGTTTATTTATAAGAAATTTATTGTGTTACATAAAAATTAAGGTCGATATAAATTCGACGGTTGTTTCCTTTGTTGTGATGGACGAAGGAAATTGGATGCATATTTTCAAATATAATAAAATTCATTGATAATAAAATGAAATAAAGATTTCAAAATCGAGTGTAACCTTTAAGAATATACCTTTTATTTTTCCTTGAATATTAAAAAATATGAACACATTAAATTTCCGCCTACGCTCTGTACATAAATAAGTCCACATTTACGTCGCATGAGCTTCGAATTGAACTCGAAACATCTCCAAGAAATCTATGATAGGATTAAATTAATAAGTCGATTAAATGTCTCAATCGATCCATACATTAATGGGTATTGCGAATCGACTCGGAATGGACCAGTTCCACAGTTTTCTCCAACTCGTCTCGAAGTGGAAATTTCGTCAGATCGTATCGGTTTCGTCAACTGATTCAGAGTGCTCCAGTTCTGAAAAATTCTCATTTATTGCCAGTTACAAGTGTTAACTTGTAAGTGTTAAGGCCTTACAGCGGCACGCGACCGGTCCATAGGAATTCACAAGGCCTTTCCTGGACCACACCTTCACCGATCGAACTGTTTCAATCGCAGATATTCAATTTCTTACTACCAATTTAGAATCTCTGATCGATTTCCTCCTAAAGTTTTTCTATTGGACTCGATCGATCTATGAATCATCGGAAAACTAACGGATTTTCGATCGCTCCTTGAAATTGGACCGTTCGAATTCAAATCGAAACGTTTGTTTTTTCATGTCTAGAATTATTAAGCATTCATTTATTCTGTTTTAATGCAGTGTACGCACAATAATATTGATTCAAAATAAAGTTTTTGCAATCGTTGACCTCGGAGCTTTCAATGAACTGGCCGATCAATCATTACTCTGCTCTAATATGAATGGAATTTATAACAAACAAAGAATCGTTTTCGATTCTAAATTCTTTTCGTATGTTTAAGAAGCGTTGAAAAATTTACAATTATACGACTTTTATATCGATCACGAATCGGTTAGGAAAAACGAGTAGGCTGTATGGTTACGTTTTCGATTTATAATTGACTCGCTTGCGTATTTTAGCATTCGCCTAAATACATAAATAATTATTTAATAGTTGAATAAGACCGTTCAGAAGTGCTTTCGATATTATCTAATTTTCAGAATTCGTTCATTTGTGAGTCTCTTGTTCTTAATTAGACCGGTTTTTCAATTGTCCTTTCATCGTATTGACTTTTTTGCTGTGACAATGTCATTTAGCGTTTTCAAAGTCAGCCTTCGGACAATTCGTCTTCGAAGGAAATACGCGTTGATTGATTTCAACGGTTAAACTAAAAAAATATGTAAATATTCATCCAATCAACTATTTTCTCATTTCCTATGTGGACTTAATAGAATTCACATCTTAATCAACGCGTGAACAACTTTAGTTACATTAATGTCATTCTAAACCGCTCTAAATGTAATTTAGAAATCGTAATCAATGAACGATTTTGTATAAAATCAGCAAAACAGAGAAAGCTTACTTAACACGTAAAAGTGGAAAATTACATAAATGAACCAACGATTGTATCATAACAATATTTTATTTTAAATACAAAAAAAAATCAAATTACATAGTGACTCGCATATTCGATTTTATTATCCATTATTTACAACAACATTAACATAATCCATAATATTAAAGGCAATACGATTAAATGAAATTTCTTTTATTTACACAAACGACACCTTCGGACATCGTGGCTTATCTTCCAGAATAATTGATGCTGTAAGATCCACTTCCAATATCGAAATTTCTCACAGATGGATGGAAGTTGAAGCCAGAGTATTGTTGAGCCTGTTGAGGTTGTTGATATGTGCTGTATTGTGGTTGTTGGACGTAGTTCTGTTGTGGCTGATAATAATCATTCTGTTGGAATCTGGGGAAGGTGTTTTGCACTCCTGAATACCTAGGCTGGCTGGATTGTTGGAAGAACGAGTTTTGGAAGGCCGGCTGCTGCTGGAAACCGCTGAAGGTCTGCTGAGCTGGCTGTTGGAAGGCGGAGTATGTCTGTCTGGCTGGTTGTTCGTATTGGATTGGTTGTTGTTGTTGTTGCTGTTGTGGTTGTTGGAATGAATGTTGATATGTGGGACGACGAGCTGCTTGCTTGGGAAGATTGCTTCTGTATTCTTTGGTGTCATAGATGCTGGGATCTTCGCGGTATTGGCCATCATCTTCTTCACCCTCACCCAAAGGATTAGCCTTGGATTCTGAGATGGTCGGTGGTGGGACGTTGATGTCGTTTCCTGAAATATATTTAAGTCTAATTAACCAAATCTGAAAAATTTGTCTGGTAATGCTACTTCCCAACTAAGCCGATACAAAGTAGAGTGCATGTAATTGGTATCATAATGATCATAAAACAATTACAAATCCTAAAAATACATACGCGAACTACACACGCAACATCGGATATGAAAACCACGTAGGCATTATTACGATAATCTTTTGTATGAGAAACAATCTCGCGCAATTTGCGCAAACCGACGTCGTTATTTTTACATTTCGAACGAAGCACACTTTTATGAAACCGCTTCTTTAGTGTCAAACTTGTCAAGATTACCCAATCTAGGATAGATTACACGCATTTCTAAACCGACACCAAGGTTACCTTTGAATATTCGATACACGAATATGCCCGTGTTGTTGCCTAGTGTCAAGTTTCTTGCTCTCGTTAATGGAATGCGCTTTATTTATAACCCGATATAAATTTGTATAAGGAAAAAAAAGAGATCGTGACACTGGACCGAAACACCTGCGAGAGAATGCACAATTTTTACTTATGAAGAACTTTTGAACCCTCGAAACGTTGTGAAAGCTGCCAATTTCGTTCGATTCGTCACCGCGGTGTGTTCCCAGCCTTTAATTTCGTGAGTGGATTGCGACAAAAGTGAAAATGATCGTTATTCGAGGTTGTGCAACGCGTTTGAATTTTTGGCGGGAGAAATGCGATTGAATTTGAATTTGAATTTGTCGATGGTATCTAGATCACGATGACCAATTTCGGATTGAATTCGAATTGCGTCGGTTGTTACGCAATGCATTTTTTTTTCGTATGAATTACTATATTTGTTTATTAAGATGGAATGACTAAATTGGTTTAGAATAATATTTGCAACACTTGCTCTTATTTTTTGCAAAACAATTTAACTAATTGCATAGAAATATTTCATGTAATATAAACATATCGTATTTTTATGAGGTCTTTCAAATATAAGTTTAATATTTAAAGAGTTAATGGAATTTGAATTAACTTGATTCTCAAGTACGTTAAGCTTCAATCAGATTAATTCGAGGCTTGAGCAACATTGCATCAGAGAATTCAGAGGATCCATTGACAATTTCAAAACTGTCCCATAGTAAAAGTGTTCCGGTTTCATAACCTAGAACCGATTTATGTAATGAACCGCCATAATCGATAGGAATGCAGATATTACAAGAACGAACGTAGGATTAGAGATTAGAGCGACCCTGTTCTTACTTCTGCATAACACAACAATGCCTGAAATGCTTCAACACTCATTTCCTGATCAGAAAGTACTTTCTATGGACCCACCTTGAGGTTCGAAGCCTCTCTTGCTGCTAGCTCCGTACTCCACTTCCCTCAACTTTCCACTGTCGTCAACATATCCGTACTTTCCTTGGACACTTCCGTCTGGATATTTGGTTTCGATCTTGAAAGATCCATCTCCTGCTTCATAGCCGAAGCTGTACGATCCGTCGTCGTTCTGTTTGCTGATCTGCTTCAGGATCGGGACTGGATCGGGGATCTTCTGCTGCTGGGCTTCGATCAAGGAAGCCAATCCAAGAACTGCCAGGAATGAAATCTGTGGATGTAAATGGTTAATTTTGAAAAGTCGTATCAAGTTGGCCTTGTTTGTTTGCACAGCTGAGTAATTAGTGTCGTTTCAGGTATAAAGTAAAAGGTGCTGATCCTTTTTTGGTTTCGCACCTGGTTTTTGTACGCCTTTGTTTTGTATTTTTAATTGGAGCGTAAAAAATGTATGAATAGTTTGATGATTTAAAATAATTATGTGTTTATTTAAAGGTTTGAAAATTCACACGGTTTTAGTCAAATTCTAGAATATGACCTTAAATAAATTTATTAGATCTAGATTTTTGAATAAATTTAGACACAATCAAAATTAACATAAAATTTAAATTAAATTAAGAAATAATTAAACAGATTTTTTTGTCAAAAACACACCACGAAAATTACATCATACTCAAAATCCTAAACAATTGATGACTAAACATTCACATAAATCTTATCGACACATCGAAACGAACAAAACATCGTGTGAAAAACTTCATAAATTTTCCCATCAAGATGCGGATCGATGAATTTTTTTCGCGACCGACATTAATCACTAACCTGAACGAACTTCATTGCGAATTTTCTCGTCGATATTCTCACGAAGATGACGCAAATTTTTCAGCAATATGTGACTTCGAAAACAGGTGTTTTTCCTGGGAAAAGCTCGTTCGGAAAATGCGCACCGAACGTCGAACTGGCGCGCGTCAACAAACCAAACAACCTTCCAATCAAAGGCGAAGCCTTATTTATAACAGTGGCAAGGAAGCAATGCTGCAACAATACATGTCGAAGCCGCCTGCAGGGGATGTCAACCTTTTTTCGATTCAGTACTG